>JABELC010000009.1:1687500-1892500 GCA_028455995.1 Scleromitrula shiraiana
AATCGATTTTTTTTATTTAAATAAAATCCTTATAGATTTGAATTTATAGCTTCAATAACGTTCCGTATAATCATATTTGGATCGATTATTAATTATTAATTTTTGTATATATGAAATATTAAAATTTATAATATTAAAATATAAAACAATATTTTTTTCAACAATTACATTCAATTCATTAATTAAAAATTAATAAAAGTAAAATTCTATTTTAATATAAAAAAAAGTTTTATTAATAATTATATGTGATAATCTTTTAATTTTTTATCTTTTAATTATTTTTAAAAATAGATTTTTTATTATTATTTTTATATTATTAATATTGATATTTGTTAATAGATATTAATCTAATTTAACTATATAATTATTTAAATTTTAATATATATCTTTTATAATAAATCATCAAAAAAATAATATTACAATTTTGAAATTTCTGTTATTCCATCTTTTTCAAAACGATATTGATAATATCGATATTATCAATATCGTATTTTTTCAACATTAAATCATATTTCTTTTTCAATATAATATTATACTTTTTCATTCATATATTTACAAGTCTCCCCTGTTTCACGATACTATACTTTTTCATTAATACATTTACAAATCTTTTCTTTCTTATAATATTACATTTTTTTATTTGTTTATTTATAAACTCTTTCTTTCTTATAATAATATTATATTTCTTTATTTAGATATTATTATTTCTCGGTTGAAAAAATATTGCATTCTATTAATATTAAAGCTTTAATATATAAAACTATATATATTATAATCAAATAATTTTGATTTTAATATTTGAAAAAATTTATTACAATATAATTGATTTTCAAAATATTATAATTGATAATATTTAAATTATTCAACTATAAACTTTTTTTAATAAATTTCAAATTTAAAATGAATTTATTCTTTTTATCTTTTTGTCATTTTGTCTCTTTGTCTTTTTTATTTTTAATCATTTTAATATTATTAAAGCTTTATTTTATAATATTGTTAATTATAGTAATTAGATCAATAATTTTACTTTTTTTAATTCAATAATCTGATATTTTAATTTTATTTTAATAATTATAAGATAAATTTTGATTATTAATAAAAATAATAAAAGAATTAAATGAAAATAAAATGATAATGTAAATATTATTTAATAGTATATAATCCAATAATAAATTCAAAAACTGATAAATATATAAAAAGTTTTATAAAAAAATAAATTAGAATAATTAATTATTAACTTTATTTAATCTTATTATTTTTATCATTAAAGAATTATAATAAAATTTTATTAATCAAAATAAATTGTTTTAAAAATAATATATCAAAATTATTTATATTTAAAAAATATTTAATATAAATTGAAAAAAAATATTAATGATTTTAGATTAATGATAGTGTTTAAAATAGCTTTTTTGATATTGTTTTTTATTTGAAATTTTAAGAAATCAAAGATATACTAAATTTTAAAATATATTATTTTGTTTTAAAGATAAAAATATTTTTGATAAAAATCAAAATAATAAAAATAGATTTATATTAAATTTTATTAATATTTTTTTTGATAATTAACGATAATGTTTTTTTCATTTCAATCATAATAATTTATTTATAATATCAAATATTAGAATTTAAAAAAAAATAATATATATTTTTATTAATATTCTAAATATTTTGATTCTTATTAATTTAAAAAAGTTTTATAAAAACAAATTAAATAAAATCTACAATATTAAAAAAGATTCAAAATAAAATGTTTTTTAAATTGATTTATTTAATAATAATATTAAAGAAGAGAAAAAATATAAATGCAAAATAAAGATATTATAAGCTTTATAATTTATTAATATTATGAATAAATTTAATTAAAGAATTATTTTATTTATTTCATTTTGAAAAAAAGTTAAATTGGACTATTAATATTAATAAAGATGATATGATTTTAATTATGATTATTAATAATTTTAAGTCATTTAAGTTGTTAAAAGGATGTTCTATAAATACTTTGATTTTAAAACTAAAATGAAAAAAGTATAATAGATTATTTCATTATGAAAATTAAATATTATTAATAAAGTAGTTTTTAATATTGATAAATTAATTTTTATTATATAATGTATTAATATTATTAATAATATTGAAGACAATTTTATAAAATAAATTATTATCATGTTAAATTACAATATTAGTATTTATTATAATAAAATTATAAGTATATATATTTTTGATTATAAATTAAAGTTTAATAATAAGTAAATAATCTTTCTTAAAATGATCATATAAGTAATGTTATAATTAATTTATATATATGATATTTTAGATTATATAATAATGAAATTTGTAGATTATAGATTTTTATCAATATATATAAAGATTTTTTAAGTAATATTTTTTTTAATTTATGTTTTTATTATTATATATTTAATTAGTTTTTTGATAAAAATTTTTTATATCATATTAACAATTCTTTTTTAATTTATATTATATCTTTTATTATTTGATTATTATATTTCTATAAAAAATATGTTTTTAATATAAAGAAATATATATCTTTCTATTTTTTATTATTTTTCTTTATAATCTTTTCTTTTTGAATATATTCTTTATTTTCTATAATTAAATAGAATTATATAATATAATATATATAAAGATAATTTATTTTCTTCTTTTAAATAGAATAAAAAATATTTTATTATATATTTTAAATCGGATTTTAAAGATAAAGATTTATTTAATCATATTTTATATTATTAAATATTGAAAATGTGGTTTTACTATAATAAGATTATACAATGTATAGTACTATAATTGTTTATGTGGTATTCTTATTATTGATTTATTTATAGTACAAATTGTTAAATTGTATATATATACGACTATAATCATATGATATCATATACTACTTTATGATCTATATTCTAATATTAATATTATTTAAAAAAAAAAATGTTAGAATGGTTGCCGGATAAGGATCACTCCACATTAGGACTAGTGTAATTACATAATCAATAGTTGATATATATCTCCCCTTATGGGATCAAGACTTTAATTAATCAATTAAAATAATATAATAATATATCAAACCCATAATGCTCTTCTTTATATCTAACCTTTTATAGATTGTGAACCTAGAAGTATTTAAAAATTATTAATTATATTCAACTCATTCAAATCATATTCAAAAAAACTTATTTACCACTTTTACTTCAAGTTCTTTATAAAAGATATTGTTAAAAAAAAATCAAAACGAATTATTAAAAACTAAGTAAATATTATAATAATAAAAGTTTATAAAATATTTAATAATACTAAATTAAATAAAAGTTTATTAATATAAAAGTTTAATGATGAATTTATTAATAAACAATTTTAAAATTTAATTAAAATATTTAATATAAATTAATAAAAATATAGACTAATAATAATAAATCTTTAAAAATCTATGTTAGAATTAAAATATATTAATAATCTTGTTAATTTATATTTTTAATATTTATTTAATAAAATATTAGATATTGTTAAAAAAAAATTATAATTAATGATTTTATGCAAAATATAGAAATTAGTTTAACTTTTTTATTTAAAAAATCACTTTAATATTATAAAGTTAATAAAATAATATAAAAAATTAATTATATAATTTAATAAAAAATTATAATAATATTTGATAAATCATTATTTTTTTTAACTTTTTTTTTTAATCACGATTATAATAATTATTAAAATTATTATCTTTATCTTTATTAATAGACTTAATCAATTTAATGGTAGAATCAAACTTATCATCGTCTATTTTGTAAATGAATTCAAAGTAATATTTTAAGAAAGAAGAAAATTATTTATGTTAAATCAAGAATATTAAAAATATTATTAACGTAAACGGATTAAAAAAAGTCATTAAGAAAAAAGTAATAATATTAAAAGATATTGATTTTATGGTATTTACAATTAAAACAGAAATTAAGACTTAAAAAAAATGGAATAAAAAAAATGCAAAAATGTATATTATTATTTATTAATCTTTTTATATTAATTTAATAAAATTAATCAAAAATAAAAAAATAACTTAAAAAATGATTAAAATTTTTAAATATTAATATAAGGGTAAAAATTATATTTTTAATTATAATAAATTGATTAAATATAATTAGATAAATATAAATGATTTTAAAAACATTTAAAAAATAATTATTATAATTTATTGATTATTTATAAAATTTATTAAAATAAAATTAATACCAAATATAATAATTTAATATATATAATTTATTATAATAATAAATAAAAAGTTTTTTATTTAAACAAAGCAATAATATTTTATTATTTAAAGTTCAAAAACAAATAAATTTAATATAATAAAGAATTTTATAATTAACTTTATTGATAAAACTTAATAAATCGAAAATTTGAAAAATGGAATAATACTTTTCAATAATAAGAGTCAAGGAGTTTTATAAAAAAAAAAAACTATACTTAAATAAAACAATTTTAATAACTTTAATCACTTTAATAAATCTAATCTATATATTTATTATAATAATCTTAGTTTTAATCTAATTTAATTTTATAACTTTAATATATATCTAAACAATTTAAAAAATATTAATATAAAAAAAAAATGGGACAATAAAAACAATATTAAATAAAAGATTTAAATCAAAATTAAGAATAAAGTATCAAACAATAAATTTAATAATAAAGCTTTAAATTTAAATAATAAAAAAAAATCTAATAATTATAAAAACTTTAGAATAATAATAATAATATTATTTATAATAATTAAAAATTTATTATAAAGTTTATTTAATAAAAAATCAATTCTAGATATTATTATAAATATTTAATATAAATATATTTAAATCTATAATATTAATACTTTATATTATTATATATAAGATATATTAAAATTTATTATATTTTGGAAGTTTATATTATATAAATCAAAGAAATTCGGGTTATTATTAATAAATAAAATAATTTACTTTATAAAAATAAATAAAATTGTATTAAAATGTTTTATAAAGAATAAACTTAAAATATTTTTTTTATATTAAAACATTTTATATTTTAATAAATTATTATTAAAATTGTTTTTAGGTATAATATAATAAAAAAATAATAGATATATATAATATAATTATATATAAAATAATAAAAAAATTATTTATTTTTAGATAGATTTAAATATATATATTATTATTTAATTATAAAATAAAATAATAATTTATTTAATATTTTTAATATTATTTTTAAATATTGATATCTATAAAAAATATATTAATAGAAATATTTAATATAAGTGATTTAAATATTTTTCCAAAAAAAATGTTAAAATAATCTAAAAAATAATAAAAAAACTATTTATTAAAGATTTAGTAAAATATTTTAAAAATAAAAAAAAAATTTGCAAAATATATAAACTAATAAAATTATATTAAATATTATAAAAAATTATCAATTTAAAATTAATTAAAATCTTTAAATTTTTATATATTAATATTATTAAAATCAATTTAATTAATATTAATAAATATTAATATATTATCATTATTATTAATAAAATATCTCGATTTAAATAAATCTATATTTATAAATATAAAAAAAATACTAAATTAACTTTGCAAATTATTGCAAAATAATTTGAATTCTAATATGGTTGGAAATTTATAAAATAGAGATTAAATGAGGATAAAAAATATAATATAAATAAATTAAATAAACTCATTAATAATACTAATTTAATTATTAAATTTATTATATTATATACCCTAAATTAAAATGGGATTTCAAAATAATTAATTTATACTTTATTTAAAAAAATATAAGTAATTATAATTAACAAAAAAATACTTTTAATATTTTAATTAAAGATATATTAAAATATAATTTATATTATAAATCAAATTATAATTACTTTAATTAAAAAAATAATTTCATATAAAATATTTATAAATCAAATCAATTTAAATTATAATAATAAACCTTTAATCGTATATTTATATATATTAAATTATAAAATATATATATATATTCTAAAAAAAAAATATGTTTTTAATCAAAAACTCATTTTATATATTTAAATCAATATCTTAATAAATTTTAAAAACAATTATATATATTATATATATATTCCAATATAAACTAGAAAAAAAATTATATAAATTTTAAATATTCGATTTGATAAAAAAAATCTAATTATTGATTTAGATAATAATATTATCATTAATTTTTAAAATAAAAAAAATAATAACAATAATATTTTAAAGCCAATAAATAATTTCTAATATATATAATTTAATAAATTCATTATTAATATATTAAAAAAATCATTTAATATAGATAAATATATAGAAATTAAAGATAAAAAACTATTTAATCAAATATTTAATAATAATAATAATAATATTATTATTAATAAAGCTTTATTTTCTATTTTATTTGAATTCAAAAAAAGATGAAATTAATTAATAAGCTTAAAAAATAAAAAAAAGATATTATTAATCAATATTAATAAAGTTATTTAATCTTTATATAATATATAAATAATATTTATTATATTTAATATAATATATTATAATAATAATAATAACTCTAAAACTCTAAAAAAAGCATTAATAAACCTAAAAAAAAAATATTAAATCAAAATTATCAAATCAAAATACAAATCATTATATAATAATAAAATATTCAAATTAATTAAAAAATCTAAAATATTTAATATATAAATAATTTAATATCATAAAATCAAAACAAATATATATAATATTTATAAATATTAAATATCAATTTAATTTTGATTTAATTAAATTATTAATATTCTTCAAAATTTTAAAAAGTTTAATCAATATTTTTTTAATTTTGATATTTTAATAATATTATATTAAATTTCAAAATATAATATTTATATTAAATTTTAAAATATAATATTTATATTAAATAAATTTCTTTTTATATATTTAAATATATTTTTATCATTATTTAATATATTAATAATTTATTCGATTTAAATCAAATTAAAAATATAATATTTTTATATATTTTTTATTATATTAATATATTAAATTGAATATTCTAAATTTAAACTCTTAATTTAATTTTTAATTATTAATAATGAATTTTTCAATCTAAAAATAATTTATATTTAATATTTTAAATAATTTTATAAATAATTAATTGATTTATTTATATTAATATAAAATATGATTTATATAAAATAAACAATCTTGAAATTATTTAATAATTTTACGTATGTTTTAATTTTAATTTAATTAAGTAATATAATTTTATTTTATAAAAACAAAATCAAATTAATAAATTTATTATTATTTATCATTATTTTTTGTGATTTATTTTTAATTATAAAGAAATTAATTAAATAATAATAAAAAAAGATAATATTTTAATCATATACCTTTTTAAAATGAAATTTATTTTAATTTTTAATAAAAATAAACTTGATTTAATTTTTATAATTAATATAGAAATATTCTAAAAAACTTAATAAATTCTATATTATCTTAAATTTCAAAATTATTTAAAAGTTTTTATTAAATTATTATATTCTAATTTTCTATATTAATTATATATATTATATAAAATTGATAAATAATAATTACATTTAGTTTTTTTTATTTAATAGATTTAATTATATTATGAAAAATCATTTTTTTTAAAAAGATTTATCTATTTATTTATTTAATTTTTATTTAATTTTTATTTAATTTTTATTTAATTTTTATTTAATTTTTATTTAATTTTTATTTAATTTTTATTTAATTTTTATTTAATTTTTATTTAATTTTTATTTAATTTTTATTTAATTTTTATTTAATTTTTATTTAATTTTTATTTAATTGTGTATTTAACCAATGTATTTAATTTTTTAATAATAATACTTTTAAATTAAACACAACAATGATAAATTTAATAGTATTATTTTTCATAAAATGATTGAGTTTAATGTCAATAATATTCAATTGTATTATATTTTTAATTTTTTTATATCAAATGATAATCTTTTTTTTAGATGATTTGGATTTTTTCAACAAATATAGAAAAGATTATAACAATAATAATATTAATATATAATAAAACGATTATATTTAAATATTAATAAAGATTGTTCATGTAAATTAAAAATATAATAAAATAAAGTACATTATTTTGAAATATTTTCATATCAATTTACTCAAATCTTTTTGATTATTTATTAAAAATAATTTTCAAAAAATCAATTTTTTAAAAATGATTTTATATGATTAAATCTATTCAAAATTTTAAATTTTTTAAATTATTCAATAATTAAAATTTGATAATATGATTAAATATTTTGTTAATGATTGAAAGAAATTATGAATATTTCTCATTGTAATTTTTATTCAATTTGATTGAATTTTATCAATGAAAATAATATTATATTAATAATTGATTTTTAATCTAATTATTAATTTATAAAGAGTTGAATAGTTTTGTAGTTTTTAAAAAATAATTCAGTTTTTAAGCTAATAATTGTTTATTTATTTTTTTAAAAATATTTTAATGAATTTAATGTTTGATGTATTTTTAAAATTACGTAATATAATTTTTGAAATTCTTTAAAAGTATTTTTATTATCTATTTTTAATATATTGCATAATCATTTAATTTAAATCAAATTAAATTCAATCTAGAGAATTATTTTAAGATTTATTTATCAACTTTTGAATAACTATATCAATAATTTGATTAAAATTTAATATTTTTTTTCTTTTTTCATTCAATGTATATTATAAAATTGAAAAACTAATAAACTCGATTATTTTTATTTTTTAAATTTTTTAAATTTTTTAATTCATTATTTTATTAAGATTTAAATGTATGAAATAGTTTTTATATTAAAGAATCAATTTGTATTATTGTTATAACAAAATTAATAAATTTTATAATTATTGAATTAAAAAAGTCAATTAATTATTTCGATTTAATAATATTAATAAAAAAACTTCATAACTTTATAAATTGATTTAAATAAATAATAAATATTGAATTTAATTTAATTTAATTTAATTCTTTTGATTTAAAATGGTTATTAATTAACGCTTTTAATATCAAATTATATAAAAATAAAGAGGACATTAATAAAATTTACATTTTAAATAGATAAAAGAATATTATAATAATTAAAATTTGTTTTTAAAAATTTTATCAATTCTGAATATTAATATTTTTTATTAAAATAAAGTTAAAACTTGTCTTTTTTTAGATTGTTATATAATTTTAAATTTCTTGATTTAATTTATTATATTTGATTTAAAAAATAAAGGATTTCATCATAAATAATAGATGTTAAAAGCTTCTGGACAGTCTCTCTATTAGCTATGGAGGTTGAAATAGATTTGCCTTTCCCCAAAATCAGATTAAACTTTAATATTAGAAAGCAGTATAGTATTTAAGTATTGAAAGTTTTTTGTCGGATATTTTATTAATTAAATCATAATTAATAATGAAAAAATCTTATTTGATAAAATCAAATTATTAAACAGTTTATTTTGATTATAATATGTCATAATGATTTTTGATAAATTTTATTTTCATTAATATTTTTTTAAATTAATTTATTAATTTTATTTTGTTTTTTAAAAAGAAGATATTATATTTTGTTTTGATTAATAAAATATTAAAAAAGAAAGAAATAGAAATCTATTTAAATAAATTATTAATTATTAAGTTTTTTATAAACTTTTTTTATTTAAAGATATTTCTATTTATAAATAAAATTAAAAAAAGTTTGATTAATATTAATATTGTTTTATATAATTATAGTTTAAAATTAAAAAGTATTAATTAATGCAATTTGGATTTTTTAAAGATTATATATAATAATAAAGAAAAAAAGTATTTATATAATTAAAATAGTAAATTAAATTATTAAATTATTAGATTAAAAGTTTATTTTATTAAATTTTGAATTGCATTGATATTATAAATAATAAAAAGATTGATAAGTTTATTAAATTTATTATATAATAACATTTAAATTTAAATGTAATTAAATTTATTATAATCAGTATAAAAGTTGATCAATTTATTTAATATAAATAAAAATAAAGATTAAAAAGAAAAAAAATAATTTATAATAAAATATCTAAATAAAAAATTAAAAATAATTTTTTTTAATTTCAGCAACAAAAAAAATATTAATCAATTAAACAAGAATTATTCAAACAAATCACTTATATCAATGATTAATAATTGACTATCAATCAATCATTAATTGACTATTAAAAAACTTTCTATAATAAAAGTTATATAGAGTAATTTTAATATATAATATTTTTAAAAAAAAAATCTTTTTTTAATTTAAATATTATATAATATTATCAATTATAAAAAAAACTATTATTTATTGATAGAATCAATCAATTTAATCAAAGTTTATATATATATATTAATAGTGTATTGATGAATAATAAAGATATGAATAATAAAAGTATTAAAAATATTGAAGGTATTGATAATATTGATAATATTAATAATATTAATAAAATTAATAATTAATAACAATATGGTATTATATAAGATAAATTCTGTGCATTAATTAACAACAAACTACCAGTATACCCTTATTAATTAATAACAAATTACCAGCATGCCCTTGCTAATTGATTGCTAATTGACTATCAATTGATCGTAATTGACCACAAAATTCAGTTATTAATATAAAAAAAACTTCAATAAATATCAAAGTCATCCTTATTAATTTTATAAATTATTAACTGCAAAGACTATCTTTATTTATTAATTGATCGAATCTTTTTTGCTGATGTTCTAATCTAATTATATTTATAAATTAATGATGATATTTATTCTATATATAATCATAATAAATATAATATCTTGTTTAAATATCTTAACTCATACCTTTTCATATTTTTTCATTATTTATATATATAATTTCATATAAAATTAAATTTGATTAATAAATAAACATGTTACAAGTTCCTGAAAATTAAATTTTCGATCATTTTATTTTATTTTCTTTTAAATTCTTTTTCGAATTTAATTCAAATAAATCATGATAATTTCATACTATAACTTTAATTTTTTTTTTTTCATTTCTTTTCAAAAACCCGAGATAATTTAAAAGATTTTCATTAGTTGTATATATTCAAGTTGATAAATTTCATTTCTTAATATATTTATTTTAAAATAAATTATATAACATGAAGATAAAAATGTTTAATTCACTTATATTAATAATATTTTTTATTATATTCAAAGCATTTATTTTACTTAATTTATTTATAAATATATAAAATTTTATATTAATATTTAAATTTTTTGGAATGATATATAAATAAACTTAATGTTAAAATTTTTTAATATTATAACTAATTTATTTTTTTATAATTATATATAATTTATAAAACTTTATTGTAAATTACTAATAATCTAAATTTAAAAATCTTTTCATTAATTTTTTATTTTTTATTTTTATTAAAAATATTCATTTAAATTCTTTCTTAAATTCTTTTCTAAAATCTTTTAGTATGAAATAAATATTTATAATTTTTTTATTTAATAATTTATTTTTCATAACTACTAAATAATTATATTTTTTTCATGAATGATTTTAAAATATTAAAGAATTAAAAAGTTATAAATCATTCTCAATCAAATCTTTATTTATATGAAATAAAAAATTTAAAACTTGTAATTTTTATTTTTATTTTTATTATTCTTATTTTTATAATTTTTATTTTTATAATTTAAAATTCTTAACATTATTAAAAGTATTAAAATTAACATAAAGATAACAAAAAATATTTAAAACATTTCAAAGCGATTTGCTTATTTTGCGTGTGCTTCAATTTTAATTTAATCAACTTGAAGTAGTAAGGAATGGGCATGGGTACCCATCTCACAACTTGAACGTCATATTTCCGAGATCGTCAAGGAAAGTCAAGAACGTGTTGTACAACAATACTCCCCTCCATCTAGAGGCTATTTTAGTGTTCTGATGATGCTTCGTGACATCGATTCGCTAGCTTTACTTGTGTTGGAAGCTGTTGGGGATCGCTTGAATGGAATCAATGTATATCATCCAGTTGGGATACTCAAACTCCAGTATGTTAGCCCTTCAACTTACCCTTCGTCTAAGTTAGTTGTAAGAATAAATGATATATACAATTCGATTACTGTATGGCTCAATACGCATAGGAACCGATGCTTAGAGCTAGAAATTGCAAGGGATGTATTCATGGAGGTAGTTGGGGGGACCTGGGGCGAAGAAACGGTGATAATAGTTTAAATGAGGGTTGAAACTCTATATCGTTGATCCATGGCTTTGGTTATAAACTTTGATGGTTTTATAGGTAAGTCACGGGTTTAATCGGGAACCTCCTGCTTTATACAGACCCATAATGATTTCTTGAAACATTATTCTGTATAAAAGATGTAATGCCATCCAGTGGCAGTGTTATTCACCAACGCTTTAGATTACTTTGACCGAGTAGTGAAAGCCAAAGATCAATAAAAGGGAAAGAAGCTAGGAGGAAAGATATGATATATTAGGTGAATTGTTGAATCATACACCAATGAAGAGGCATGAGTTTCTAACTTGCTATAATTCATTCATAATAAAGTGCTGCATACTTATGAAGGAGTGTAAGAATCAAAGATTCAAACATGTCCACTTAGTTCTATAATATGATCGTAAGCATGTTTAACGTTCGAACATGAGTTGTTTGTTTGTAATTACGCTTTAAGAAGCTATGTATTATACATATAACATACAAGTCTTGTATGTCTAAGAGCTACCCTAAAATCTCTCGCTCTAAATCACCGTCCATTCTTCTCATAGTTCTAATAGCACTCAAAGTTCTCTGACAATCAAGCTCCAATTCATTGATTAATTGACGCAGTCCTCTAACCTCGGAAGCCATACCTTGAAGTTGCAGATAGCTTTCCGCTAGATGGAGAAACATACGATAATCTGGTCGAATGGACCAGGGCATCTTGCCCTCTAACCTGGTCTCAAGAGGTAATCTGTTCCGAACGGGTTGCTCGAATCTGATCTTCGCCCAGCCTTTCCAATGATCCATGAGAACGGATTCGCAAGTCATGAACGCCAGTTTCCAATAATGAGCCTGGGCAAGATACCCAATGTACTCATTCCAGTTCCGATGATTGAGTTCGAATCCCATATCGAGAATACTTTTGACAGTTTGAATCATTGTATCGATATTGCGTTGTTCAGCAAGTGCTTTCATATATATTGATAAAGCTCGAGATAAAGAAAGCCGGTGTGTTGGTAAGATTTTGGATTTGTCGCCTTGATCTGGATCTATTCCTAGAGGTTCGGGTTTCCTTGACAGGGAAGGTGGAAGCTTCAACGAAGTTGCCTTTGCGATGGTTTTTGACAGCAAAAGCTCCCATAGCTCGGCAACACCATCGTAATCCTTCTCTTCCATTTTCAAAGTCATCAATGCACTCATTAAATGCTCACCATGCTTTTCTCTTCGATTTGCTGGTATTATTCTCAGAAATCTCTCATGAAGATAGTTCGCTGACACTGTATCATGCAATCTCGAAAAAGAATAAACCATATAAGCAAAGAATGTTGTGGGATAAGCAACATCAAGAGGTGACTTTTCGATTCCCTTTCTAGCTGTATCGACCATGTCGCTAGGATCCAATGAACTGACAACCTCTTCAAATATCTCAATCGCACGTTTGAGTTTATTTTCCTCACCATCACCCCTCAGAGTTCTCAAAGCAAGAAAGTTTGTGCTCGCAGTCTTTCTCAAACTCAATCCTGACCGAACCATCCGATCTTGAACTTCGAACACCATTTTAGGTCTGTTCACATTAAGAAAACCACCCATGATAATTGCATAATGAAAACTAGTGGGAGTGATGCCGGCTTCAGGTATTACATCTTTCAGAATATCATATGCACGATCTGGCTGCTTAGCCATCACAAGCGCCTGCATGAGCGCTGCATACGTATTGCCATCGTATTCTATATTGGCCTCTGACATACGTTGAAGAATTCGATTGACATTGATGAGATCAAAGCGTAAAGCCCAGGCAACAAGTAAGGAATTCCACATGCGAGTTCTGGAGCCTTTAAGTGACATCTTTAAAGCCTCTTCGCAGATACTTTCAGCTTCGTCAAGACGTCTTTCCTGCAAATAAGAGGTGACGAGGGTGCTTATCATGGCAGTACTCTTTTCAATATTGTACTCTTCGGAGAGTTTGTATAACTCAATTACATGCCCAAGGTCACCACGAGAAGTGTAGAGTCCCATAAGGGTGCCAAATGTATAATCATCCGGTTGAATTTTAGGCGTTTTGAGAATAGTTTCAAAGGTTTCCAAAGCTCTATCGAAATCGTGGACTTTTGCGAATGTGTTGATGAGGATATTATAGCAAAGGATGGTTGGTTTGAGATTGTATTTAGCCTCCATGCTCTCAAAGATCTCAATTACTTGTGCAACCTCTCCTCGCCTTGAATGCACATTTAGCAGCGGAGCAAGATCATCGCCAGATATACTAGGATTATTTTCCCACATGAATCGTTTGGAAAATTGCTCAAACACGGTTTTCACAGTGACAACATCACCATGACGTGCAAATTCGGTCATGCATAGTCTATATGCTTGTAGCTGTGGACGCCGATTGAAGCGAAAGTAGTCTGCAAAAACTTCCTGGATCCCAATTAGATCATGATTTGTAAAGAAAACATTTAATAACGATTGTAACATGTTTTTTGGCAGTAGAATAGTTTTGTTATTCCGTGCCATCCTATAAACCCGAATGGCAAGTTTTGGTTGTCTTCGAGCGAGTAGCAAGCTGGTCAATCTCGAATAAAGCTGAAAGGTCTCGAGTCCCCAATGTCTGATATGCTTGAGCAGAGGTCCTAACTTCGTATAATCAATGTGTTTAAAGCTCAATAACGCAGATTCTATGATTAAAGCCCCAAACTCTTTCCATTTATCACTAACAGACGCTGCTGTAGAATCTTTGAGAATTGATCTCATATTTTTGGACTTGCTTAAATGTTCGACATGTTTTGCTAAAGATATAGCTTTGCTGGGTAGATCGTGTATAGAGTCCAAAGCTTTCGTAACGTCGTAACGATACATTCTAACTTCTATCCAAATGTTGAAAGCGTCGTGCCACTGGTCGTTCACCAGAAAGTATGCCATGAGATCAGAAGATCCGGCAGGAACATTAAATGTATAGGTGGCGTGTTTATACAACTCAGTAGCTCGGGAAAGATTTTGCAGCTTTAGATAGGATGGAACCACACGCTCGTAGACCCATGGGTGCTCTCGCCCCTTGCCAAATCTCTCGAACAGTGCAGTGACCCTCTCCGCGTCTATTATTCGATTCGACGTTGCCATATATCTTAACGTTTTATATCGTAACTGTTTCTCAGTAGGAGAATCGAATTCCAGCCGCCGATACTTCTGCCACACTTCTTCATAATCGTTCTTTGACGTGACGCCAAATGCACTCTCGATAGTTAATGTGTCTTCGGAATTCTGCGAAACGTCCGTAGCCTGGGTAGCATTGTTTGTATCGATATCTATTGGGATCAGAGATAGTGATGAATCCTTAGCAGACGATGTGTATGGCCGAGAACCTAGTCTCGCAAATCCCAGACTTTTCCTTTTGCCGTCTTGTCTATCTGAAGTCCAATTTGAGCATTGCCTTATGAATTTAATTGTACTCGCAGGGTAGAGAAAGTCTAATGTGATACCAGGGCTTCTGCTTAAAGTGTCATCATCTAATGATTTCTGGTTCGTTCTATCAATGTTTTCCGGGCTGCGTAATATGAGTTGCCATAACGAAGAGAGCTCAATTTCAGTTGCACCGTGAGTCCAAAAGCCCGAATGAAGTGTGCGCCGGCTCTTCAATGAATGCTTGGGTCCTAGGAGGCGCCGTAGACTGCCTGTTTCAAGACATCCTGCCGTGCGCTCAAGCATGCCCCAACAGGAAGAGAGATGAGTTTTTGTAATTTCGATGTAAAAGAGTATCGATTGTCACCGCTGTGCCGGTCTGATGTAAACAAGAAAACCTGATTAAACATCAGACGATTTCGTAGCAAAAAAAGAGAGAAAAAATAAAATTGGTTCGAGCTCCATACTGACCTTGAAACATGCTTCACACAGTCACTTTCGAGACTGCAATGATTTCCTAATAGAAGGAATGGAAATCGAGCATCTACTAAAAGGTATAATATCATGAATTCGTAAAGAATTATCTTTTGGTAGAGGATGAGAAAGAGGCAAAAAAGTGTATACTGACCTAATCATATCTTAGAGAATAGTGGAATAAATATTTAGCTCATGGATCGGATTATTATTTCTTCTTACTCCGAGTCTATGATTAGTCAGCCACATTTTTTGTTATTACTGGTATACCATAACACATCATGTTCATGAACCCCACAACTTCCATTTCCATGAATATTGTCAAGGAATAATATCATAATATCATCGTATTATCGTATTATTTATCCATTCAAAGTTATGGAAATCACCAAATTTATCGTCGAAGGACGAGACAAGGCCAAGTTATATGGCGACTATTCAACTTATCGAACCCAACTCTCAAATAAGATCCATAACTTGCGTAGGAAACTCGGAATTGCAACCAAACCCCGCGCAAAGTATACAAATAGACCAGTTACAGTAGAAGATATTACTAAAAGTCATGAGTACAAACACCCACCCTCTTCTACCAAGTCTACTTGCTAACAATAGTGAAGATATGTCAATCTCTTATTACTTACTTCAGAAAGAGCATGGGCGAATGCCATGTCCATGAAGGAAACACACTCTGCCGATACTAAAGGAATAACTGGTTCAACTCGATCCCATATAATCTCCCGTTTACACAAATCTACCACGTACGCAAATGACCTTTTTCGGCTTTTATCTGATCAATCGACTACTGGCGCAAATAATCGTGATATCTTGGAAGCACGCGCTTATGCGGCATGTCTCAATGGAGCTATGGAATTTGAGAAGAAAAGTTGGGAAGCTTGTGTAAAGAGTTATTCGGAAGCTAGAATCATATACATAGCACTTTCTAAAGATACAAAGACCGATATATTTAAGGATCTATTGTCAGATCCTGTAGATCCTAGTATACGGTATGGAGCATATAAGATGGGAATGCCACGAACTCTAGCCATACCTGTCGTAGCACGCAAGAATTTCTCTTCGGACCCCAAATTGATATCACAGGTGGAGGAATTCGATCCGGATGTTTTAAAAGATCAACCTACCAAGACCAGGGTGGAATCCACTGAGTCCGGTGATGCGCCCAAAACTATAAACTGGAGGTCTCGAACAGTCGACCTGGAGGATGCTGCAATTGCTACTGCCTTAGGATCAGTGAAAAATGCCTCTACTAAACTGTCTGAGCTTCTGTCTTCTGATACAGCGAAAAACCCAAAAGATAGAGGATCTGCATATGATGATATTCTTATTGCTAGTCAAGATGCTGTTGATGCTACGAAGCATGCGATAGATGAATTAACATCAGAGGGTGTCGGTCAAGGAGATAAACGAATGCAAAGTCTCTTAATCACCAGGACAGCCGTTAGTTATGACATGATTGGATGGCGAATTGGTCGAAATAGAGTAATGGTAGGAGATCAAGATGGAGCCATCGATTGTATACCATCTTACGCCTCGAAGAAAGGGAATACCCAAGAGGAAGAATCCACAGGACGTAAACTCGCAAGGTTGCGAGAGAAAACTGTTCTCTATGATGCTATTTTACAAAGCGTGGAATCAATAAAAGAGCTTCCTGGAGTAGCAGCAGATTCCAACCTTCAAGAAGAGCTAGGTGCAAAATACTGCTACTTTCAAGCCCTCAAGTAAGTAATGATCAGCTTTAAGCCACGCTGAACTCAGAACTTAACTAATTATCAAATAGATGTCTAGCAATAGCTCGCTCTCACGCACTACTATCTAATCCAAAGAACGCACTTGCTCTCATAAATCGCGCAGCAGAGAAATCCTCATCCGCCAACTCCTACCTCTCCTCATCAATGGACATAAGCACTTCTGGCCCACCAAACCTCACCGTAACTTCCTCAGAAGCCCAATCTCTCACAAATCTTCTCCAAAGCGAACTCCAACGCTACCGGGCCTTGGTAGAAATATTAAACCTGACCTCCACCACTTCCAAAGCCAGCGGGGAGAACCTCTACAAGAAACCTCTTGTGGAACAGCTTCACCAATATCCCTCGGATGGAGTTGTTGATCTCAAGAATATTGTCACGTATCCTCCCAAATTGGATGTGGTACCTGTAAAACCATTGTTCTTTGATGCAGCATGGAATTACATTGATTATCCAGGCAGAAAGATAGAGAAGGTAGTGGAGACGAGTATTGAAACAGAGGTAGAGAAGGAGGATGTTGATACTCCGGTACAACAACCGCAGAAAAAGGGTTGGTTTGGTTTTGGTAGATCATAGAGTATGGAATATACAGAAAAGTAATTGTTCTAATGTTCATATTCATATCTATACCGATAGATGGAATTCTATAATTCCAAAATATTAATCCACATTTAGACGCGAATTGCCCACTTGCTGCCAGGTTAAATTTAAATACCGCCATGCCATCCAAACCAATCCAAACCGCCCCCTAAAAATAATTTAAAATCTGCACAATCATATACACCACCCCCATTTTATTTAAAAGAACAATAGATCCTCCTCTCTCCAACCCAGATCCCCCAACACTCCCTTAACAACCATCTCCAACCCCCCCGGCCCACAAACCAAGACCATCTGCCCACCCACCCCATATACCTTCTCCGAGTCCTCAAACCTCCCAACTTCACATTCCAACACCTTCCTATCCACCCTCCCTCTCCTACCTCCCCAACCTTCCCCAGCTCTACTCAAATAATGAACCACCCTACATTTACCACCCCCTTCCTTAACCAGCCCATCCAATTCCTCCCTACACAAAACATCCTCTTCCGTCCTATTACCATCAATAACCAAACATTCCACCCTCTTCTCCCCACCATCCCCATCCCCACTAATAACCTTCTTCAAAACAGCCAAAATCGGCGTAACTCCACTCCCTGCACAAATCATCACAAATCGACGCATCCTCCCCTCTCTAACCACATCATTAATACTGCATTTTCCACCCCCTAAATATTCAAATTTTCCTATTGGGCCCTTCATTGAGATACTGTGACCTAGTGGTAAGGAGTCTAATGCTTGGGTCATTTTCCCTCCTTCAACTCCATCAGTTTTATTGTAGATTTTAACCAAGACTCGGATAATCCCGAGTTCCGTATCGGTGGATACTGGCGTATAGGCTCTTATTATTACGTCTCTAGTTACTGGATCCATGAGTTTGAGTAACAGATGTTTGCCAACCGGCAATCCCAACATCTGACCGTCATGTTCGAGCGAAAAAGTAAAGATCCGTGTATCAGCCGAAACAGAAACCTTGGAAACAAGATGTGCCGTACCCCAAGCCTTCGGGTCCAAAAACCTCGGACGCAGCACCCTCGAACCGGATTCCGCTTTCAATTCAGACAATGACAACGAAGCCGCAGCCTCGGAATCCAACGTCCCCACGTGGAAATCCACCATCATGGCCTTGGCAGTCTCGGAATGAATAGCCATAAACTCCTCCGTTGCATCTTGGCCCGCGATACTGGTTATACTTGCTGCGCCGCCGGGATGGGATGCGAGGAATGAGGCGCCGCTGTAGACTTCGTTGTGGAGGATGAACCAGGGGTCTGTGTCGTTTGTGTGGTGGGAGAGTTCGGAGAGGGTGATGGTTCGGTGGTGGTTTGGTCGGGTCATGGTTATGGGGGGTTTGTCTTCTTTGGGTTGGTGAAGAGGGGATGTGGAATCGGTTTGGGGGGTTCCTGTGGTGTGGAGGGTTTCGCCCCAGAATCCATTGGAGAGATCGCCTCCTTGAGCGGTGACCCGAGCCATCCATCCTCCTGGTATGAGAGCTGGTTGAGTAGGATGTTCAAACAGGAGAGAATCATTTTCTTTCGTAATGGCTATTCGATACCAGGGATTATTCATCATACCCAATACGCTCCAATACATATCTCTCGGCTGTATATTCATACTCTCATCCATAGCTCTTACCATAATATCGGCGGATCTAGATAGATCATCAACTTTTAGATCGATTTCCCAGAAACACCATGCGAAACATGTTTCCCTCCACTCCATGTCGAGTTTTCCTCCATATAGCGTTTCGTTCTCGTTGACGTTATTTCGGTAATCGTCTTCGTGGTAGCGAATATCGGCCAGTGCCCAAGACTTTCCTTTGTCAAGAGTCACCTCGACTCTGGTGATCCGTCGTCCACCACCTCCATATGCATACCCCCTTGCACGATATACGTTCGGACCATCGACCAAACTAATCCGCTCTTCATGTGCAGGATATACCGTAGCACTATTAGTACTCAAATCATAAATAGCATATCTCTCATCCATCCACCACTTCGGTTCGTTGACGCTCTGCTCGGGACTTATCATGGTTGGGAGTACTCGGTTATCATATATGTGGTACCAATTGTCGCTAGGTGCAGCCGTCACTATAATCTTCTTTAACCATTTTACGCTGCGTCCGCCAATTTGTCCAGGGACAACGGCTCGTAGGGGTTTTCCGTGGTCGGGTCGAAGCATTTCTCCGTTCATCTTGTGGGCTAACATGATTCCTCTGTTGGGATCCATGACCCAATTTAACTTTATCGATGTTCCATAATAGCCATTTGGAAGCTTATCGGCACCCTCCATACAAACGTATTTTGCTCCCCTCATTGGAACCGCCTTTCTAATTAATTCGCACATAGGAACACCCGTCCATAATGCAGTTGAAACACCAGCAGCTCCCCAGGAAAATCCTTTTGATTTTCGAACTTGATTCTGCTCTTTTCGGCGATTACCAGCACAAACAAGTGTAATAGGTACAGTGATTTGTTCATATTCTCTGATTAGATCTTTCAATGTAAGAATGAATGGATGTTTTACCAATCCTTCGATTGAAAACTCCCAATCGGGTATTGAAGCGTCGTCTACTTGAGGGACGGCTCCGTGATTGCGAACATAGAATAATTCGGGTGATGTCAGGAATCCTTCATCATACATAGCACTTAGAGGAGGTTCCACATTGAATGGATGAACACCGGTCAACCGAATAAGTCGTGGATCTCGAGGAACATGATTATCTGGTGTTTTGAGGTCCTCTTTTAGAATCTTGGTAGGTGAATTGGAGGGCGGTGGAAGTGTATATCTCTGTAGAGATAAGGAAGCCGAACTAATTTGAGTTGATAGACAACTTAATTCGTCATCACTGTTCTCTTTAGATTCTGGAGGTGTCGGTGGTAATTGGGTATTTGTGTCTATTAAATCCATGGCCGAATTCTCTTGGTTTTGGCTAAGCATGTACTTTGAGCTAGCCATGATATAGCAACAACAAAGGGAAAAGTTATTGATATTTAGAGAAAATTTGTAAGAGATGACAGCGCTGATGTAGCAAGATTAATTACTATTTACAGATATATCGGATCACCAAGGAGGTTTTCGATATATTCTTTTATACGACGCCTGTCGGATAAGAGAGTTGAAGAGTAGTAGAAATCAGAATAGTAAAGCAAGAGCAATGAACGGCTTCAACTTTTTGGGGTTTGAACAATGGATATGAGGTATAGATTAGTTAAACTTGGGGTTGAAATGATAGAAGTTGACTAGATTTCATTGATCACCAGGTGTGAAGATTTGAGTGGTAATCGCTTTGATAGTATGTGTGTATATACGAGGCTTTTTGAAACGCATATACTGGCAAGATATAAAATAGCATCAACTTGACTCGGACTTCTCCAGCCTACATATATATGGTGATAACTATTTCCGCGGACTTCTCAAGATTTACAATTGATGTTGGCGTATTATACTGAAACTTCAGCAAGCACACTCTACCTACCTACTAGGTATTTATATATATCCGGTAGTAGTTTGAATACTGAAAAGGGAAATTATGTTAGCTTTGGCTTTGGCTTTAGCTTTGGACGAGTTCATAGATTCGTTTCAATTTTTTTTAATTTTTTTTCTTATCTTTACTCAACCTTGGATTGTCAAATTTAATTGGTTCATGGCTACCAGACACTAAATTAGTCATGATTGAGATGAATGAAGCATTTCCGAATTTCTGAAAGAATTATTAGATTAATGACAAGTTAATGATAAGTTATTGATAAGGAGTTTTTTATAATCTTATCTTTTAAATTGAACCAATTGTCTTGTTTTGATTCAATTCCATTATTGCAAGGTTGATGATAACATTGAAATAGATATCTCCTACCTCCTACTTCATACCTCCTACTTCATACCTCCTACTTCATACCTCCTACTTCATACCTCCTACTTCATACCTCCTACTTCATATCTCCTACTTCATATCTCCTACTTCATACCTTCAGGTCAATGTTCTTATTGAATTCAACTGACAGACTACCTCCTATCTATAGGCATGGCTATATAGTACAAACTATGTAGATATCTAATAAATCATAAATACGGAATATCAGTTCATATCTTAAAAGTATCTTGATAAGATGGTTGCACTTCCCCCCTAGTACCAGAAATCCCTATCATCAGATATGTTATCTCATGTTTCCCATCCCATTCCCATTCTATTCCCATCCCATTCCTATTTCATTCCCATCCCATATTCTCTTTAATTGGAAAGTTGATATCCGGATTGAATCGGGATTCGGAATCTTTTAATAACCTCTAATGAAGATTTATTTATATCTACAAGAGATTCTATTGTCATGTTTCCATCTGATAGTATGTATGCATTATGACGCACCAAAAAGTAGATTGAAGTATTACATTCTGACATGCCAAGAGATATATCCCCTTTTGACAGTTACCGAAAGTAAATTAATATTTCATGTAGAGGAACGACAAATGTATCACAAAAAGTGATGAATACAAAGTTGATATTGAAGCAGTCTAATAATACTATCAGATGCGTACTTTTTATTTTGATACTTCTAATAAAAATGTTAAGATTTATTTGATACTAATAAATATGTTGAAGGAAGAAGCGTTAATGTTCTTTTTTTTAAGAGTTAATATTGAATATCATACTCCGGTTAAATTAAAATTGAAGCACGCGCCAATTGCCAAAAACCCTCAAAATCGACGATTTTATACAAAACACCTCTTACGCCGATGTAAATAAATCGATCATTTATTTATAGAATTATTTAAAATATTAAATATGAATTATTTTTATATTAAAATATTTGCTATTAAAATTTAAAGATTAAATAATGATTTTAAAATTTATAATATTTAATTAAATATAAAGTAAAAATCATATAAAAATACTATAATTTTAAATTAATTTAAATCAAGCAAATTACTATATTAAAAAATAATAAAGATATATATGAATATATAAAAATTTTTTTTTTATTTAATATAAATATTATATATTAAAATATAATATAATAATCTTAAAAAGTCGAAGTTTTAAAGGTATTTTTAACTTTTTAAAATCTTTAAAAATTTTAATAATTCATTCAAATCAAAATTATATTAAATAATATTTTAATATAATAATTATGAAAATATAAATTATCATATATAAAAATTTAAAATAATTTTAATAATTTTTAAAAATCGAAGTTATAGTGATACTTAATGTTTATAAACATTATATATATTTTTTTTAACTTTATTATATTATATTTTTTATGTATTTTTAATATATATAATATTTATATCAAATAAAAATGTATTTTTTATATATTTATATATATCTTTATTATTTTCTAATATAATAATTTGCTTGATTTAAACTAAGTTAAAAATATAATATATTAATATGATTTTTACTTTATATTGAATTAAATATTATAAATTTTAAAATCATTATTTAATCTTTAAATTTTAATAATAAGTATTTAAATATAAAAATAATTTATGTTTATAATCTTAAATAATTTTATCAATAATTGAATGATTTATTTACATTAGCGCAAGAGATGATTTGTACAAAATCATCGATTTTGAAGCGATTCGCTTATTTTGCGCATGCTTCAATTTTAATTTGACCGAGTATAGAATGAAATTGATCTTATAAAATCAATTTAAATATCTAATAATATAATTGTATATGATTATGTAATATACGATTGTTTACTAGATGTAGCTCCCCATGATCATATAAGATCATATAAGATCTTATTAGATATATATGATCTGCAATTATATCTTCAGTGGCTTGTAACTTATCCTATATAATTCTAGTATAATTCTAATATTCTAGGTGATATTTTTATTTTTGGGTGTCAATTATGATATCATTGATATAATTTCTCCCGAGTATATTATATATATATATCGATATGTAGGAGTTGAAGCAAAAGAAATTTGACATTGTTTTGAGTGACATGAATATCATTATTATTATAATATGAGGATGATGACAAGAAAGGAAATCCGATAGGACTAACAAGCGCTGGAGCACGGACATAAGTCGATAAACCTGGAGTGATATGAGTGATATGAGAGTGATATGAGAGCTATAAGTGCTATGAGTGCTATGAGTGTGATATGAGTGCTATGAGAGCTATAAGTGATATGAGCCCTATAAGTGATATGAGAGCTATAAGTGCTATGAGTTCTATAAGTACTATGAGTTCTATAAGTGCTATGAGTCCTAAAGAGCAATCTGATGAGTGAATCTAACGTATGTAGGTACAGTAGGTTTATCTTTATTATAACGGTTCTCAAAATACAAATCCTAGTGATGGAAACTTTTACTCGAATAATAATTCTGACAACACCAACACCAAAACCAAACAAATACAGTTCACACTCACACTCACACTATACATCATCATTTTGGTACCCTTTCTTTACTTCAAATAAATAAAATAAATAGAGACATACTCCATTCCGAGAATCCTATTTAATCTGGTCAATATCTCGGTTTCAATTCAAATTTCGCCAGATGCATTTTCCTGCTTCTGTTTTGTCTTATTATCATCGGTCTTTCCTACAAAATCCCTGATGTGGGGGGGCTCAAGGAACACATTGAAACACCCCACCTCAAATAATAAAAAGATCCGGTCTGAAGGAAACCTCATACCATGGATCGCAAAAGAAAGCGTATGTACCTGCATAATACCCTTGAATGATTCTTCATGTTGAAGGGGGAACATGAAGATGAGGATATCTAGAGTTTATAAGAGGTTGGGCTAATTTGCGATCTGTGTTAAAGGCGAATTGCGCGACTTGAATACAAGAGCTTGGAATGGTGAGAAAGGTTAGTTATTGAATGCATATTCCCTTCCTCTCCCCTCCCCTCCCCTCTCCTCTCATCCCCTCCTCTCTCCTCTCAAATTACTTACTCCAACCTTTACTTATAGATGTTTATGTTACGAATAAATCTTTGGACTCATCGCTCAAGAAGAATACCGCATTCATTAAACGTCTTCGAACTGCAATCACGGCTGCTACCCTTAGTACCTTCCTACAAGAAATTCGAACTCTCAGTTTACATAAATACCTTTCGGAAATCATATCAGCTTGTTATGAAGGTCTCTGCAAATTGAAGTCGCCAGGAGAGATTGGGGCAGGTGCAGAAATTGTCAGCGCATTACATCAGAGATTTGGTCCGACTGAATTCACAGAGGTTTTAGGATGGTTAGTAGGCAAGGGATTGGCGACACCAGAGAAATCAGTATTGAAAACACTTCCGGCCGAAACAAGAGAGAAAGAGGAGAAAGAACGAATTACACGACAGAGAGTACTTTTGAGAGTGGTTACGGAGTTATGGCTCATTGGAGTTTTGAGAACATTGGATGATGTTTCTAAGCCAGACGATGCCTCTCGTGGCAAGGAATCCCTCTCCGGACCTTCTAGTAAAACTTCGGATGCTAAGTCGAAGGTTAATGGAGCTACCAAGGGCGGTGGTGCCGAGCCTTTTCCTCTAGAAGTACTCAAGGATCTGCTAGGCTATGATAGAGAACATACGAATTTACCATTGTTGGTCACATTTGTGAAAGCGTTTGGATGGGATCTACTAGGAATCAAGGAGCCCGGATCTGAAGGCCGAAAGACAGTCGAGGAAGATGGCACTACGACGATTACAGCTGGTTCCGTAGAAGGAGAAGAAGATTCTGCCGAGGAATCTGTCGATACTAGCGAACATCCACCTCTTGCTGCACCCGAACTTCAAGAGCGCTTCCGAAATGTCCTGAAACGCTATTTCGAAGATGTCAAGGCTCATCTCATTCGCGATCAGAAAGCTATAGGCAAGCAAGCTCGGAAAGATTCCGAGGCATACGTCAAGTCAGGCCAAGTGTTCGAGGATCGTCAAGCAAATTACGAGAAGGTAGTCAAAGCACAAGAACGACTTATATCGAATGCACAAGTTTTGGCAGACTCAATCGGCGCAGAAATGCCTGATCTCAAAGATTCCGACGATTCGTCTATAATTGGCAATGGAGGTGTAGGTCTTGTGAAGACTGGCGAGTATCTGAGAGGGGAGGGCGAAGGAGCAGGTATCTGGGAAGATGAAGATGAGAGACGATTCTACGAGAACTTGGTAGACCTCAAAGGAAAAGTTCCTGGTATGCTCCTTGAGGATGGCAAGAAGAAAAAGGTAGACACAGATGAGCAAGTGGGCAAGAAGATTGATCCATCCGAAACCCCTGCCTCCGAACCTGCTACTGCAACAAAGACCGCCGACGATGATCAGTCTACAGCTATTGCAAACAAGACTATTGGTGCTCAAGTTGATGCATTGCTTGCGCGACTACCTGATCTTACTAATAAAGACCTGATTGATCAGGCGGCTGTGGATTTCTGCTTCTTAAACTCCAAGGCCTCCCGTAATCGCTTGATTAAAGCTGTTCAAGAAATTCCCAAAGGCCGCAGCGACTTGTTGCCATCTTATTCACGTCTTGTGGCCACTTTGGGAAAATACATGCCAGACATCACAAAGGGTTTGGTAGACCATCTTGATCAAGAATTTCGTAGTCTTCAACGTCGCAAGGAAAAGGAATTTCTGGGCCAAGCTCGACTGGGAAATATTCGCTATCTAGCCGAATTGACAAAATTCGGTGTGGTACCTGAGCATGTTATATTTCATTGCTTGAAGGTCAGCCTTGATGATTTTTCGAGGATGAACATTGAGATTATATGCAACCTTCTCGAAAATTGCGGTCGATACTTGCTTCGAAACCCTGATATGTCTCCTCGAATGGTATCATTTTTGGAGACTTTGAAGCGCAAGAAGTCGGTGCAGCACATTGGTCAACAGGAACGTATGTTGATCGAGAACGCTGTTTATTACGTTGATCCACCCGTACGAGCCGCAATCCAACAAAAGGAGAGAACACCTGTTGATCTTTTCATTCGCAAAATTGTCTACTCAGACTTAAATCAACGCAATTATCCTAGGGTTGTCAGGCAAATTAGAAGACTTCACTGGGAAGAGGCAGAGGTAATATTCCCATTCAAATCTTTAAGAAAAATTGAAAACTAATAGTTGAAAGGTTGTAAACATCCTCGAAAGAGTACTCTCCAAGCCAGGAAAGGTCAAATACGGCAACATCTATCTCCTAGCACTCATTACTGGTTCTTTGTTCCGACACCACCAAGATTTTGTAGTGACAGTTATTGATAATGTATTGGAATATATCATAGTTGGCCTAGAACAGAATGATTTCAAGTTCAATCAGCGTCGAATTGCAGAAGTCAAGTACCTAGCAGAGCTTTACAATTTTCGTATGGTTGATCACCCTGTAATATTTGATACCATGTATCGCATCATGACTTTTGGTCACGGTATGTAAAGGTCAACGAACTGCAACATATAATTTAAGCTGATTGTATTAGGTGGACCTCCAATCCCTGGTCGCCTTAATCCATTCGATATGCCCGATGATTTCTTTCGAATTCGCCTTGTAGCAACTTTGTTGGAAACATGTGGTGTTTACTTCGCTCGTGGAGCAGCTGGCAAAAAACTTGATTATTTCCTATCATTCTTCCAGGTAAATTGTTAGCATTGTAATTCATCCTGAGTCAGACATTGATTATGGCGTAGTACTACATTTACACCAAGGAAACACTTCCGATGGATATCGAGTTCATTGTCAATGATATTTTCTCCACCACAAGACCTCAATGGAAGCTTGCTTCTAACATCGAAGAAGCGAGCCGGGCGTTTCAATTAGCTATGGCACAAGACCAAAAGACAGCTGGAATCGAAAAACACGTTGAACCTGAGGATCCTGACAGTGACGCATCATCTGATGATGGGAATGATGCCGATGCTGGTATTGGAGAAGGAGACGCTGACGATGCTTCGTTTGAGTCAGATGAAGATATTGATCTCGATGCAAATGCTGACAATCTGACATCCCCTGTTGAGACTGAGTCCGAAGAGGAATCGATCATTGTAACCCGACAAGAAGAGGAAATCGACCCAGAGGATGAAGCTGATTTCGAACGTGAGTATGCAAAAATGATGGCTGAAAGTTTAGAATCTCGAAAATTTGAACGAAAAGCGACATTCGATGTTCCATTACCAATGAAGCGCAAAGAAAAAGAAACGACGAACACAAATGAAGGATGGAATGATGAGTCTGCTACATCAAATGGCCCCCCTGCCTCTGGTGGTACAATGGCTTTCTCACTTCTAACCAAGCGTGGCAATCGTCAACAGGTATGAACTCACACTTCCAGCTTATTTAATTTGTTATTGACTCCCACCCCACAGACTCGAACCGTTGCTCTACCTTCAGACTCCACTTTTGCAATCGCCATGAAATCTCAACAGGCTGCTGAACGCGAGGAACAACAACGCATCAAGAATCTAGTTCTGAATTACGATCTAAATGATGGCGAAGATCAAGATGGTGACTCCTTACTGAACCCTTTATTCCCTAACCCAAATATTCACACTTCTCAATCAGGTCTCGAAAAGAATGCCACTGCAAATTTCTCTAGACTTGACAAGTCTGGCAGTAATCGTAGTGGGCAAAGATCAAGGAAATTACAGCTTAGTGATGTAGATTGGTATGCTCCCCAGAATAAAACTCCACAACTTGAATCTACGGAAGTCGTATCAAAGGAATCAACCCGTCCCGCATTGCATCCTAAGTTGGAAGCCGGGGGCTTTTCGGGTCAAGATATCGCACCGCCTAGAAAAGTTTCGCAGCAACGATTTCCTCGCCGTCAAAAGCAACCAAATGTCAGAATTCCATTGTGAATCCATATCTAAGGAATCATCACCTCGATAGGAAATGAAAAGCCAAAATCCAGGAGTAGTACTTTTATTTTAGCTAAGGACATTGCTTTGATCGACGACTTTCCAACCGGGATTCAATTTTTCAATCAATATCAAAACGAAGAGAGAAATAGATTGCTGATCAATTCCCATATTTTGGGGCTTACTTAATAGGACATGATAAGTATTGTTGTTTTATGATGTTAGACTGATCCAAAAACTAGTTTTTTGGGTTCATGATAGCATATATAACTACCAATATCTTCTCTAATCATTCAATTTGACACTCACGAAGCTAGATATCCTTCGTAAGATACATGATCGCAAAAGTTACCTCGTAGGTGTATGGTTCAACATTATATCTCCAGCGAACCGAATTCATCCGAGAGCGATTATCAAAGATGAACGGAACGAAACGAAACGAAAACCCGATGATTCTAGGCCGATGCTAAGGATGAAATCAAATCAAGCCATCAACAGAGATTTCGGATTGAAGGAAAGAGAGGATCATGAAAGATGGTTGGGGTATGAAGATTTGATGATATATTGGTTGATTGCGATATGGAACGAAGGACTCGAATGGAGATATTCACAGTTTTGGAGGGTATAATTCATCATCGAGTGGATGACCTTGACGAGGTATAAATGGATGGATGCATAGGTAGTTGAGAGAGGAAAGAGGGAGAATAAATATGAGTGAAACTTTTGAAGTTGCATTCAGTTGGTCCTTTCGTTTTAGTTTCATTTATTCAATCACACGCTCATTTACCTACTCGATTAATCAAGTCACTCATTTATTTTTCGAGAACTATTACTTCTGAATTTATGCGAAATTCGTTGATTTGCCGAATATATTTCGATTGCTTGATTACTTGCTGAGTAATGGTTTCTTTCTGACCAACTATATTATACAAACAGATCGCCCTATCTCTAGATACTAAACCGATCCTTTTACATTAACACGCGCATCTAACCCAAGACACCTCTTTCTGATCCCTCAATATCCCCTTCCACAAATCCCTATCAGTCACCAAGTAAATAACTCAAAAAATAACCCAATCCAATCAATAGTCGAACCTACGAAATCCCGTCAAATCCAATTAGTAAAAGCCGATTTTGAAGCCATATATATATATATATATATATATATATCTAGCTAGCTAGCTACCTACATCTCCAAAATAAATATATTTTCCCTACTCATTTCTGCGTTTAATTACTTAATAATCGTGCTTTGTGTTGTATATTTATTTGGCTTATCCGGGCGGGCTAGAATGGAAGTGGAGGGGGAATGTGGAAATTGGGGGGGGGGGGTAAAGAGGAATTTATGGTGTAGAGAGGGGAAGGAGGGAGATTATGCGTGGGGAGTATGGGGGGGGGAGGGTATAGAGGGGAGGGTATAGAGGGGAGAGGCGATGATGGATGGATGGATGAGTTCATGGTAAACAATGGCAATTGTGATGTGGATGTTGAGCGGAATGGCTGTAAATTGGTTTGTGGTTGATATTCTAGTATTTTTTTGTAGATTTAGATTTGAATTTATATTTAGAATTATATTTAGAATTATATTTATATTTAGATTTAGATTTAAGAAATTCGTTTGAGGTTATAGCACTGGTAAAGAACGATTGTGATTATCTCGAAAAGGGATATTTTTTAGATGAATATTTAACGTAGTAAACAGCTAATATGTCAACGGAGTAGCTTTATGTTGGAGTTGGGGTTATTTGCGGGTGAGACGAGATTGAAAAGTCGGTGGTTGAAAAGTCGTTTGTGTTAAGTAAGAAAGCTAACTGTCGTATAGATAAGTGGGCATGATATTTTATTGACTAACGACTCTGATGATTACGCAAATTTTATTAGTATTATAGCGATACTTCCTATATTCATTCCTAATATACTTCTTAGTATAGAAGCCTAAGTCAGCAATATTGAAGCTATTCACAAATGTTTGATTTCATTATTTACTCAGCTAGATACCTATAGTAAAGGTTTATCTTAGAGCGAGCCTGATTTGCAAACAACTGGTAGCTTAAAAGATTGTTGTTTAGTTTTTGTCTTGTGTTTTGTAATAGTTTAACTTCAAAACTTATGTGAAATCATCTGGATGTAGTTGTTGTCGATGTCATAAATAGATATATGTGCAATCTATAGAGCTTCCATAGCTACAGCATTGAAGTGTATTCGAGCTATATCATATCTATACTCGTCAAGTAAGTTCTATTGTTAAAATCATTTAAAAGTAACTATGTGCGATACTTAGATTGAGGTATAATCGAAACAAATTGGATATAGAATTTATTAAGTTGAAACATATCATACCGGATATTTTTACCAGGCTAGCAGCAACATAGAGCTATAATTCTTCTATAGGGTCATTGTAAAAGTAGTCGACACTGTATAGGGGATTAGCATGATATTTTAATTGCCAATTGAGACCGTTGACTGTATAAAACCTATTAGTACAGCGATCGCACTTTCCTATTCATTCATAACGATACTCATATCATCTGTGTAACTGCCAGCATTTTTTGTCCCAAAGAATACATATTAAAGTTGACACATGTTAGCTCAGGTACGGATGAATGATCCACCTATCTATGCAGTCATTTGATAGTAATGGTATAATATTTGATTCCAAAGCTCAAATACAATAAACTAACTAACGTGAAAGACCAATCCTCAATTTGCGACGCCTTCAGGGTTTTTAATTTCCTATCCAAGCTGTCCAGTATTTAAATCTCCTCTTGATCTTTCGCTGCAACTAACTTTTCGTAGAAACCGATATCATATCCTACACATTGGAGATAAATCTAGTACATTCGAGCACCCGGGATATCATCAAAATCATTCTAAAACATGTTAGCAAATAATCCCACAAATAATTTATTTCATACCTTTTCGAAAGCAACCATTAGTTCGTCCGTCGTGATCCGTTGAACCTCCGCATTGGTGACACGCCTGGAAACATTGAGGCCTTCACGCTCTGTCGGGGTTTCTGGCAACAACCATCGAAGGATCTCCATGTTAGATGCGCTCTTTCGGCGTACTGATACCCCAAGCTGCTTAGCCCAATGTGTTTTGATTCTTTCCGGAAGTCAGAGCATCTCGTCGTGGGCCATATAATTAGATCTCTGTGACGTATATGTTCCATAGTATCTGCTTTCTTGAATATTCGTATCACGAATGAACAACGCAAAATTGGAGTTAGTATGCTCCAGATACTGCAGTCGAGGTGTTATCTGCGCACCATGTGCACCAGGACAACGCGGTAGGAGAGGGTTGATGTCGCGATCCACAACGACATAATAGGTTATCCCAGGGAAATCTTGCAAGCCCTGGGCTGAAAGGTTATAAGTTCCAGGCATCTGAAGTTTTCCATGAAGTAGCTTCCTCAAGAATTTGTTTGAGGACGTTGCATCTGGAAGTGCTGGTAACTCTAACCCTTGAACAGGAGAGTATCTTTTCACCACCAACGGCATTTGCATTCCGTCGTACAGATCAAAAGTTTCTTGAGTTACTGAACTAAGATAAACACTCTCTAGCGTATCGATTGGTTGATCTTCGTCGTCGAATGGGTCTTCGCCCTCGGGTGAATTTTCAACTTGCAATTGGACAGGAGCTGATTCTAGTGACCTGGGGTTTCTCTGCGGCCTATCATAAGTTCCTGTCCGTCGTAATGAAAATGTACTACTTAATCAGTACTATATTTTGGCAACATTTATTGAATTGACAAACCCGCGTGTGTATAGGTTGTTGACATCTGAGGTGCGATAGAGTTCGTTTTGAACGAACGTCTCCCGTGGACTCGGAGATTCCTGTTGTCTATTGTCTGGCGTTACCCGTGATGAAGGTGTCCTATAATAGTCAGAAGTGTGATTCTCTGCTTTTAAGAAGACATATACATTGTATAAATCGCCACTAGGGAAACGACTGGGTTCATTAGGTATCCCCATAATATCAGAGGGTTATTCTTGAGTTTCCATCTTGATCTCTCTTTCGAGTTCATTGTTATGCTGAATTCGAGCTTCAAGTATTTTCGCGCGTTGAATGTAATCTCCACTCCAAACCTCTCTATTGAACAATCGCCCGTTTTCTCTGAATTCTGCATAATCAGTGTATAGAGAATCCTCGTTCGAAATAGATTTGATTGTTGACTTGCTCCATCTTGCGTAAGATTCATAGGACTTAATTCGAGTCTTTTGTTTCGATATGACACGTTTTCAGACATAACTGCTAAATTCGGGAAACTTGTGGCGTTGAAGGATCGCTTTGAAGGCATATTTTTTGAGGTGTAAACCAGAAACCAAAAGATGATATTGCTTATTTTGGAGATGAAATAGGGAGATTATTTAGTTGGGTGGGTGTGAATGCATGGCTGCATATCGCTACCGTAGGAAATAAACCTTGGCAAGTGAATGATACCCAAATGGGAAATGGAAAAACCAAACGCAACTGATAAACGAACAAACAACAGGAAATCAGAGCCTGAATTATTGTAATTCCGAAGACATCTCATCAAACACTATGAATATTCTAATTTATCAAAGCAACAAACTCGCAAGGGGCATTGATTAACGCACTGGCAAATCCGACTATCCTCTTGCCCAAACGGCATTTTACTTGCAATGTGTGAATAGATTTTACATACGCCAATTCTACCTATTATGAACGCATGTCTCGGGTTTAGGTGAAGCTTTAAACGCCTCAAGCATGTGCTTCCAACTCTCCTGGACCAAGAGTCTCATTATGTAACTCGGCTTTCAATCCAAATGCGAAAGAGGATTGATGATGTAGAAAGTCTGGTCTTGGTGACAAATATTGAATGGGATATGGTATCTGTTGTTGCATAGCGAAACTTTGGTGTGGTTGAGGAACAGGTCCAGGAGGGTCTAAAACATTGTTTAGCTCTCATCACTCTATCGTTCATGATATCCTAAGCTCACCCGCCTTCCTCATCCACATCAAGAAACCAACAAGCAAGCCTATTAATCCTCCCCCAATTGCTGAACCGATCGCTGCCCCTGTCACTGCTCCGCCAGAAATTCCCCCAACCTCATTCGATGTATTATGATCAACTTGAGCTGTATACACAATGTAATCTGGAGTATTCTGGGTGATTGTTGCCGTAGATATTGTCAAACTTCCAGTCGTTGTGGTAGTAATACCGAGGATATCTGAAGCAACCGCCCCAGGAACAAACGCTTTGCCTGTGAAGCCTACCGGCTCAGTGAAATTGAAATCGCAACATGAACCCTCACCCGGGTAGCCACAACAAAACTTTTGAGTGTTCTCTCCTGCTACACAAGGATAATAGGCACGGTAGGATGCGTCATCTATCGCTAGAATGAGTTATTTGGATTCTGGAAAGAAAATGATATAGCATACTCGACTTGCACTTCTGCTGACAGACATTAGAGGTCCATGTACTGTCTATACACCCACGACGATATATATCTCCATCTGAACCTAGACACCACCCGTTGGTCGAACAAGCATCGTTCATGCCACTACATATGGACACAATTGCTGTTGCATTACAAGGTACGTATAAAACTGAAGGATCGACGACACTAATATCTGGCCAGTAGCACTGCAATGCCACAGAAAGATTGAAGAAATACAAGAAGACATGAAAACAGTAAAGAAATTTCATATCTGAAGAAAACATAGATACAGAACTAGAAAGTAGACAACAGAATCAACGACTTTTAGCATTTTCAAAGCACAACTTATAAGTCTTCGGATTCAAATATAACATTCATTAAGTATGTATCTTTGGATCTCCTATCTGCACTGCCCGAGTGAGGTTGTACTATCGGCAGTTTCATGAGGTACCACTTACCATACTGTCCCTGAGGCTTATAACACTCGGTATACATTCCACCCAATAAATTCAATGCAATTGCTATTATCTCGAGGATTTCGGGAGAGAAAGTATTAAGAGTTGGGGTCGAAGGATGAAGTGAAATCGTGATGACAACTTTATAGCTTCAGCACGGACCATTGTTATGTTTGCTCTCCCAATTCCCCAAATTTCCACATCTCACCTCCTCACCCCTCCACTCCATCCATACCTTCACACGCAGTTATGTCTTCACACCCCCCTTATGACCTATAGATGCAATGCCCATCTGTATCGAATGTCGTTATCCGACCTCTCAACTCTATACCGAGTATTCTGGAGGATCAACCGGCCATGGCGTGCGACTGACAGTATGTAAGAACTGTGGTCGATTTTGCGACAAATATGTTGAGCATGATTTTGTGGTTTTGTTTATAGATTTGGTTTTGATTAAACCGCAGGTATTTCCCCTGTTCTTTTGAGTATATATTTGATAGACTTGGTTACTAACTTTGGTTGCTGGGAAGGTTTATAGACATTTACTCCATAATACATTGATGCGCGAACGGGATCAATTCGATGTATGTTCTACCTTGCTTACTGTGCTTACGGTCCCAAATACTGATTTCTATTCAAGCCCTCCATAGTACGTCTTGGAATACTTCTTCTTCTATTCGACGTATATTTAACCTGGGCTCGTATTGAAAAACAAACCTCCTCCCCTAGCGTTCCCATCGAATCCAACAATTCCAATTTCCTTCGTCTGGCCGCCCAACCCATTGTTTTCCAATATGTATTCTTCCTAATACTCTGCGCCCTGTCTACCTTGAGTTTCCACCTCTCTATCCGATTCCTCACCTCTTCTCCATTCTCACCCCTCGTATTCTTTGGTTTCCTTCCAAAGTATAGCCGTCCGAATTCCGTATCCACTGCCCTCCTCGTCTCGTCGTCCACGAAACTCTTCCCTATTCTTATGGTGATTTGGGAATATGATGTTCCGGCAGCGGCGCGGAGCTTGGGCTGGGCAGTCGTGGCGAATAACGTGGAGGCATTGAAGATATTGTTGGATTGCGGATATGGAACTGCAGCAATATTGGCGGCAGTTGGAGCGATTAGTAGATGGATGGTTGGGAGGAGCATACTTTGGGCAGTAGGATTGGATGGCGTTGATACTGTTGGAGATTCGGGTGTGGCGGCGGATGGAAAGGCTTTATGGGCGGTAGTAGAATTGGGAAGAGAATGGGGTGGGAGGTTAGGTCTGGGGTAGGACCGCAAGGATGGAATTAATATTATGAATTTGATGATCATATACACTGCTCATAGAATCGAGCTAATCCGATTTTCAATACCTCCCCAAAATCCAAACATTCAATCATATGTAGCGCCTCTTGTTTCGAATATTTGTTTAGACCCGAATACTGAAATGTTTCTTAAACTAATCCGAGTTCGAATATTTATTAACAACTCGAATGTGAAATGAAATCAGAATTGAGCATATTTGATATCATAGAAGGGTCGCCAAACAGACCTCGTTACTTGCATGTAAACCGAACAGTCTTCACTGTGAACAATCATCACATAAATATGATTCGACACGTATGCATGTTCCCAAATCCATTTATCTGTGTCCGGACGCATTCCATTCCTACAAGTAATCCCGATCAATATACACAGGCTTCATTTGCATCCATCTACCAAGTCAAGCCCATCCCAAAGACGCCAAATTATACACCGAACCATCAATTCTTCCGCATCAATCTCCCAACAAGATTCCCACTTCCTTCAGGTATCAAAGCTTTTCCATTTGACTCATATGATGTGCAGCCTCCGGTCTCAAATCCCCCCTTCTCGGCACGATAAGTGGATGCCATTGGGCTAAAAACGTAATCGCTATTACCATCGTCAGTACTGTATGATTCCAGATCTTCTACCTTCATCATATCCATAGATTCGAATAAACTCAACAGGAATGCGAAATACAACATACCCCACATGAGATAGCAACTTGCGAAGGACAGGATGAGAGAACTGCGCCAGATTCTGCATTTCAAATTCATTAGCAACGAGATTCGGTCCAATTCAATCCACCGCGCAAACATCCCGCAATGGACAATGCAAAGATGGATATTAGAGTGAGGTAATGTGCTACCGAAAGACATACGTTTGAGTTTCGCCTTTAGGAGAAAGGAACCATGCTGCAACAGAGGCGAGTACAACGATGATGAGGCCGATGATGATACTCCAACTATCAAGTTCCCGATATATTAGCAATCAATTCTATCTCGCAGATTCGCAGTCCATCAGGCGATAAATAGACATTAGCATACCCGTTTGCCATATTGATTATTAGGTGTTGTGAGCTTTGTTCGGAGTCAACTCAAGGCTGTTGTTCTGTTTTGAGGTTGGTTGACAGTAACAGGGAGCTTAGATTGCCTCGCGCTAAGGTTTTGCCTTGGCGAGATGTCAGCTCTTTCTTCGTGAGAACCTTCCGAGATTTACTTCCGAGTTCGAATATTTATTTTATCTTATGGTACATAATCAAAATGAAAATTCGTTTATTACTGTCAATTTATGTGTCATGATGTTACTTGAATTTATTTCTTAGTTTTGGTCCTACTTTTGCTACATAAATCACTTTTAAGAGAATCTAGTTCTCAAATGGGAGACCAGCCTCTTTTCTAACAGCTCCATAAATTCCAGCAATGTCCCCAGCTGCACCCTTGTGCTCCTTTACTTGTGCCAGATGAGCATCCGCTACTTCAACAGCCTTCATTCTGGTACCAGAAGCCTCTCCCAATGAAATAGCATGTCTTATATCCTTTCTAGCTAAGTCAACCGCGAACAATGGTTCCTCACGTTTGTGGTAATCGCCAGAAGTCATTCTTCCTGAGTATGCGGTATATGGACCTGAGAATACTGCCTCAACAAACTTATGGAGGTTCTCAGTTCCAAGTCCGGACTTCTCTGCAAGAACATGACCTTCAGATAATGTCTCAACCATGTTGAAAATGAAAGTATTTCCAATAACCTTCATCAAAGCAGCCTTCGATACTGGTTCACCACCAAAGTCAACGTTCGCCTTGGCCATAACTCCTACGGTATATGGCTTGACTTTCTCAACACTCTCCTTGGCTCCAGCAAGAACAGCAATAAGCATACCGCTATCTGCCATAGGAGGAGCACCAAAAACTGGACATGCAACGAACTCGTTACCAGCAGCAATAAGTCTCTTAGCTAATGCCTCAGAAGTATCTGGGTGCACAGTTGAGCAATCGACGAACAACTTTCCTGACGGTTCATCTTTGAGAGCGGCATCAACAATCTCGTTAATGGCAGCATCATCACCGACACAAGTGAAGACGATATCGGATTTAGAAACGAGGTCTGGGATTGAGTTGGAGACGACAGATTTTCCAGCTGGAAGTGTGTTGCTAAGATCTTCTGCGCGCTTTGCGGAACGGTTGTAGATTATGAGGGGTTTTTCGAGTTGACCTTTGGTGGCAAGGTTCTTGCACATGCCCTATAGTACGTATTGCGTTAATTATCTTTCTTGATGCGGGGGTAGCCCGAACTCCGCTTACTCTGCCCATGCTACCAAGACCAATCCATGCTAATTGAGGTGACATTTTGGTATTCTGTGAGGGATTTTCTTCAAGGTTTCAGATGTGATGCGAGTGATATGTATATAAAATATGCAAGTGAGAAAGTAGTGTTAGAGTTATTTTATGATTTTATCCAGTTCTTTGGACGGATATGGAAGGTACTGTTTTTATATCAACTTTGAGGTTCATGATTACGAACCGTTTCGTGGTTTAATGATATCCGCTATGGATTGGATTTGGCTGCAAGTTACTGGAAATGGAGCGGAATGGTCGTCGGCATTTCTACCGGCTCCACTAGATTATGGAATTGGAAAGTACTTCTCCTAACACCGAAAATACTTGTGACTTTCCATAGTCTTGTAGATACTGTATATCAATCAATTGATGTTAATGTGGATGATGGATGCTGAGAGAAATCTAACCCCCTTTTCATCATTTAAGTAAGAATTCGGTTAACTTGAAGTGGAAGTCAGATATAAGTCAGATTGAAGTGAATTCAGAAGGATTTCAAATTGAAGTAATCATCCAAAGATTCAATCGATGAATGTTCAAATGTTGGTTTGAATCATTGATGTTCTCGGTACCAAAAATACATATGTCATTATTGTGGCTTGAATTTATCAATCACGTGTAATTGTGGCTAGTAAAACGGTAGTATGGGTATGGTAGTATGGGTTTATCTCATCCTCAGACCCTTGGAGTTGAACTGAATAATAACTTAGAATATTATAATATAAGAAAATTATTAATACTTTAATATAAAAATGACTTATTTTTTAATTAAAACAAATTTAATACTACAAAAATCTAAAGCACTTTAAGCATTTTTTTAATAAAAAACTAATTTTGTTTAATAAAAGTATTTTAATATTATATTTTTATTTTTTAATTATAATTTATTAAAAAAAGAATTATATTATTTGAAAGTTTTTATCTATTATTATCTATATAATCAATATTAAATATTTAAATTATATAATTGATTTAAAATTTTATTTTTAAAAATTTTATATAAATAAAGTTTGTTTTAAATTTAAATTTATTTAATTTCTCTATCTTTAATATTTATATATTAATGATAATTTTAAACTTAATCAAATTGTTATTTGAAATTAAATATTCTATAGATCTATAGATTGTATTAGCAATGTTGTAGTAATATTAAAAAAAGTTAAAATAATTAGAGTTAAAGTTGGATTTTAAAATAAAATGCTTTAAGTTTAAGATATATATCTTAAAAATAATAAAGCATTTATTTTTTTAAAAATTAATAATTACAATTTTTTTTAAAAAAAAAATTTATATAATAAAAATCAAATTGATTAAATTTTTTTAATATATTATTAGATTTATTTAAAAAAATTATAGTTATTAATTTTTAAAAAGATAAATATTAATAATGATTTAAAAATATTTATATTTAAAAATGCATTTTTTTTAAATATATAATTATATTTTAATACTTTAAATTATAATAATATAATATATATAATTATAATCAAAAAATCTATTTTTATATATATAATTAATTTTAATAAATCATAATTATTAATTAATTAATTATTATATTTTAAAAAATCATTAATTCATCGATTTGTTTATATTTACATCAAAACAACGATTAAATACTCTCAAACCCTTCAATACACTTCAAATAAAAAATGAATATTATTAGTCAAAAAATTTTTATATAAAGCAATATATTGAAGAGTCTAAGAATGAGATAAGTATGGGTGTGGCACCAGCATCCCGTTAGTTCAGTTGAAATATAAATATTGGCTCATCGCTTTCTCTCTTTGTAACGACAATTTATTTTATCTTTACATACACACAAATACACACATTATGAATTCACTAATTATTTGACCATATTTTATTTACTTTTCTTTGAAACATATACGTCAATTTTGAATTAGTATTCAATATGATATTGCAAAATCTTGCCCTCAAGAAGGGAAAGAAAGTAGCTGGTTACAATGTGAGTCAATGTTAAATATGCTGTGGAACCTTGCTAAAACATCCGCAAGCTTCAATTCTGGACGAAGCGCACGAACCGTTTTGAAATAGGTATCATTAATAGACGCAATTATGCCGGCAACTCTGCAGCAAGTCGAGTGAAATTGGAATCAGCAAAGGAAAACTGTAAAAAGCTTTACAACCAACATGAAGCCAATAAAAGGTCTCAAGAGATAGTAGAGAGGGTATGTTGTGCCATTGACTTACGTAGGTTCGTTTCTAATGTTTGCAGGCCTTCTTTTTATCACTTTTTGGTTCCTCCGCTACGAACAGAGAAGTACGATCCTATCTCCAAAGATTCACACCCCCAAAGGCTTCGCACCCGAATTTGCTCGAGCAAAAAGTAACAAATCAACTACCAAACGAGAATGGAGTTAACTTGGGAGGTTTTTATGGCATTGCAAGAGCTATGGTGGATAGTCCAAAGTTTGTACAACAGCCCGCGCAAGTCACCGATCCTTCAACAGAACCACCTTTACATCTCGCATTGGTAAAGATTAGGGCACCACAGTCATTGGATGATGATACACTTAATGGGGTGGGAAGAACACTATCGCAGCTTGGCAGACTCGGTCTAGCCAGCGTTATAGTAATGGATTGTGAAGACGGCATGGGATTAGATTCGAAAGAATCCAAACTCGAATGGAGAACCATGGTCAAAAAACAGGCAATTCGTATAGTGGATGCCATTAATGCCAGCGGAAGATCAGAAGCGAGGCTAGCAGATAATGTGATAGGTGTATCAGAGGAGGCATTGGACACTGATCACCATGCTTGTCTAAAAGGTAGGGCACATGTCACATTACGCAAGTTTTTGATGACTCCCTTGAGAAGAGGAGTATTTCCTGTTATTCCTCCAATAGGATATACGGATGAGACGCAATTAGCAGTACCAATTAGTTCCAGTGACGTGGTTCTTGCCCTCACAAGAGAATTTGCTGGGCTAGACTCAAAAGCACCACCGGACGAGAGCCCCATTGCTACAAAAGAGCGCTTGCAAGCTTTACGAAGTGAGGTATCACTTGATCGCTTGATTATACTAGATCCTTTGGGGGGTATTCCAACATCTGATCGAAAAAATGGATACCATGTGTTCTTAAACATGGAGCAAGAATATGAACTAGCAAAATCGGATCTTTGGAAGACTGGCGGTGTCTTTGGTGAAACAATTCCATCCAAGGGTCAAGGGGAAAGTCAATTGTCGGGCTTTGGGGTTGGAAATCCATTCTCAAATTTCGCCAAACAAGAATTTGGAAGCTCTTCACAAACATCATCCCACCTTCAGGGAGATACAGCCCCAGGCACAAAATTCCATCTGGAGAATTTAGATTTGGCTAGAAAAGTCCTATCTATGCTTCCACCTAGCTCATCTGCCTTGTTAACTACACCCGACGAAGCTGCAAATTCTGGCAATCAGCCAAAATTTATGGTAGCTGGAGTCGGCACACGACGACAACGAAATCCACTTATTCATAACCTACTTACAGACAAGCCAGTGTTCTCATCTTCTTTACCTATCGGAAGATTAAGCACATCCGAAACGACGAAGCCGTCTCCTAATCTTACCCCTACGACTTTTGCAAAACATGGAATGCCAGTCATAACTTTCCCGGACCCGAGAATCACTCCATGGCAACCACCTATTCCGGGAGTACCGCAATTAAAGTTGACCGATCCTCAGATAGATCTTCCACGCCTAGTACACCTCATTGAAGATTCATTCAACAGGAAACTCGATGTACAAGATTATTTAAGACGTGTTAATGATCGCATAGCTGGTGTGATTATAGCCGGCGAGTATGAAGGAGGTGCATTACTGACTTGGGAGTTACCACCTGGTGTTCCTGACGATGGGAGTGAAGAAAGTCGTCGAAGAATGGTACCATATCTTGACAAGTTTGCCGTACTTAAAAGAAGTCAGGGTTCTGGTGGTGTGGCAGATGTTGTGTTCAAATCTATGGTCCGAGATTGTTTTCCGAGTGGTGTTTGCTGGAGGAGTCGAAAGGTATGAATTTCACTATTGTCTAATGTTTATCTATATGTATTGACTTCATTATAGGATAACCCGGTGAACAAATGGTACTTTGAACGCAGCAGAGCTACACTTAAATTGCCAGATACAAACTGGACAATGTTTTTCACGACCCCGGAACAGAATATGGATCATCAAACCTTTAAAGATTATGAAGCAGTTTGCAGGACGATTGAACCATCTTGGGCCGATAAAGCTGGGCCTCAAGATTGATAGGTTCTCCAAGAATTTCGAGGTCTAGAAATATCGGTACTCGATGTCTCTCGGGTTAATTTACTTTTACTCAAATGACATCATAGACTCGACTCGACTACTCGAGATGAGACACAAGAGTCCGCTATGGAAAATATCTGGTCCTGGGCACGGCTAGTAATATTGATCTTTGGGGATATATTTTGGGAGCAACATGATGTGGTTACCTCAGGTAGAGGGAATGTTTCACAGCCACATTGTTAGAAAATTAGCAGGTGGTGGAACAGCTACGACAATAGACCACACACATATCCAGGGACATAGAAAGTTTAGCTGGGATATTGTATGCGGAGAAAAGTTGGATTGGGGACAGATAGTTGGGCCGGGCGTGCTGTCGCACCCGAAGATAAATAGTTATATTTGATGATCTGACGGTTGCGGCTGATGATGGGAAATACTCGAGTATATTGTGTCAAAAGTCGGAAGAACAAAGGACAATAGATTAATTCAAGAGTAATAAATACCCAAATTCAAACCAAACTAACCATGCACCGAGTGAATATACTTGATACTTAAAATATAAATCTGCCTTGTAGGATTCAATATTTGGATTACCCAAACGGTTGTTTCTGATAGAAAACTTGCTTATCTCTCACGTGAAACCGTTATATTTAGGCGAAGGAAGCTGTTGATCTTAGATTCCAGGTTGACGCAACCTCCACGACACCTCCAAACAAAGGCTCAACTGTCATACAGTTTACAGAATATCGCATAAACAAATACGACAGTGCATGAACTAGAAAACAATGGATTTCTCAAAATTCCAAGCATTTGGCAAGAATGTCTCGTAAGAACACTTCCCAAGCTTTCCAAGCACCCAGGTTCTCAGGGATACTAGCAGCAGGACCAACAATAGCTAATCATTAAATATATAGAGCCTCATTCACACCTTTCGCCGCTCGTACCCAGCAATATGTGAAGGAAAGACTCGGACAATCCGAGGATAAGGTGATACAAAATGTTATACTGCATGAAGGGAATCGCGCATTAATATGGTTATAGACGCAACTTCCTCCCGATTATATCGAGTTGGAGAAGAGAGTTGATGCTTTGAAGAAAGTTCATCAAAAGATGCTAGCTGTTACTTCACAATACTCTCACGAAGCATACGATTATCCACAGAATTTAACCGAATCGGTAAGATTATCTTTCCCGTCTTGACACCCCAGCACATAAGAAAAGAAACACCAGCTAACATTTATCTCCCTCACCACAAAGTTCAACGATCTCGGTCGCACCGTTTCCGAAAAAGTTCAACTCCTCTCATCTGCTACATCCCCCGCCGAAGCACAAGCCGCACTCACTGCCCCTCCATCCGCCAAACCCCAACCCAAAACTTTCAACCATGCCATCGCTCGCGCATCCCTCGCATCCAGCCAAATCCTCCAAGAGCAAAATGCCTCCGGCGGCGACGATCCATTAGCCACCGCTCTCGAGAAATACGCATTAGCAAGTGAACGTGTCGGTGAAGCCCGCTTAGCGCAAGATTCGCAGATCCAATCTCGTTTCCTTGCAGGATGGAGCACAACCCTTAATACCAATTTGATGTTTGCGACGCGTGCGAGAAAAAGCGTAGAGAATTCGAGATTATTGCTCGATGCTGCGAAGGCTAAGGGTAAGAACCCCGGTTGGCATTTACCGGGACAGGCACCTCCTCAGCGTGATGGACATGAGGATGAGGTTGCGAGTGAGGAAGCCAGAGTTGAGATTGAGCAGGCGGAGGATGAATTTGTTGGTCAGACTGAGGAGGCTGTTGGCGTTATGAAGAACGTATGTTATATTGAATCTTCTTACATTCCGTCACTATTAACCCTCCCCTCTCTCGTAATGTATATGCTAACAAATAAACTCTCACAAAATAGGTCCTTGATACCCCCGAGCCCCTCCGTAACCTCGCCGATTTAATCGCCGCCCAACTCGAATACCACAAAAAAGCATACGAAATTCTCAGTGAACTCGCACCTATCGTTGATGGACTTCAAGTTGAGCAAGAAGTGAGACGCTCCGAGGCATTTTCCGCCGAATAGATATTTTTCTATTTTCCTCCCTTTACATTGTTATTGTTATTGTTTTTCTTCTTTCTTCATCTTATCATTTGTCATTTGTCATTAGAGTTAGCTGATGAAGCTCCTTTCTTATTTGTAGGCTAGTTATCGGAAGAATCGTGATGGTGGGAATGCTTAGATATGATATCAAATCCAGAGAGAGAAATGAGAATGAGAATCCGAATGAACACAAAAGAGAATACAAATTATGAGATATCTAAGAATTGAGACGAATCGTTTCTAACTAGTCTTTTGTTTTCTGTGTTCTGTTTTTTGAATTTGAGAAAGACAAGGGGAGGGATTCATGTGCTTCAACGAGGGTGGGTAGTCGGAAGGATGGATTGATGAAGGGTATGTTATGCTATTATCTGGGATGGGTGTAGGATGCGTGTAGTAGATTTTAAGTGCAAGCTGCGTGTATGGCGGGAGTTCTCTTTTCTTTTTCTTCCCTTTCCTTGCCTTGCCTTGGATTTTAGGAAGAGTCATCTCATATGGATGGATGGATGGATGAATGGATGAATGGATATTCTTTGAATGCAAATGCAAGTTCGTCTTTTGGTTCTAGTTCTTGTTCTGGTGCTGATGCTGGTGTTTCTTATGAGATGATATGGTGATACGATTTGTGTTCTTTACTTGACCGTCCACTTTTAATACGTTATAAGTGGGCGGGATTTAGACATGCTGTTGAAGGTATGTTTGTTTATGTTTTGGGTGTTTGATTAAACATAGTAATCAACGCAAGAAAGTACAAAGGAAAGAAAATGGGATTGTCGTCTACGGGCAATTTTTACGAAGTGCTTAAGATTCTCCTCGTATGCGTAGATATGCATATAGGCCCATCGTCTCCAGCATTCTAATTAATGATGAGGTTCCATGCAGATGATATAGCATAGATATACGTGCTAAGGTGACATAAAATTACCTACCTTGTACACTTTAGTTGGAATATCTGTATCTTGAATAGACAGTTTAAGTAGGAATGACTTGGTTCCAAGGATGTTTGAATGTTTGCATTCTGGATAGGGACTCAAAATTAGTTGATTTGAGATGTATTCGAATTTTTATATTTTAATGGGACATTTAGAAATGGAATAGCTGGACAACGACTCACTCGCGTTGGAGTTGGACGTGATGGGTGGACGGACGGACGGCTGGCTGGCTGATACTGCATGGCATTCAAATCTAAGAAATATTTAAATAGATTCAAGCTACCCTTTATCTGTCAAGTTACTGCCAAGTACCCCAAATTAAATCTTCCCAAAATACTACTGTTCTTCTCTCTTTCATTTCAAACCATAGTAGCATAGACCTCTCCATAAACGATCTAATATTACATTCGAATTAAAACCCCCCTCCTCCAAGTCCCACACCAACCAGTTTGCCGAGACATCTTTTAATTGGCTGGGGGTAGAAAGCTTCAAGTTATTTTTGCTTGCTCTTGCAAACCGAAATCCATCAAATTCTGTGGGAGATTTGTAGTTTTCAGAATCGAAACCCATGGCGCGCTGTGGTATGCAGATCCAATTTCCTTGCATCACTTTCAATCCATTTGAGAACATAAACGGAGCAAGGGCTTTCCCCGACATGAAACTGCAATAATATCAGTATAAATACAACTATAATGGGGTCCAAACGCATACTAGCGTCAGCATTGGTATATCGAACCGATTCTATCAAAAAACTTTCAAGTAATGGTCGAACATCGCCTCGAAGAGCTTGGTCATGTGCACATGGCTCTCTAGCTTCTTGTCGTAGAGGCTCGACCTGCTCTGGGAAAAGACATAAACTTTCAATCGCACATGTTGCGGCCTATTCGTCCATTAGTAATTAAGGTCTAAAGTTCCAAATGGCGGAAAACCTACCAACGCAAGTTGATGTACGGATGCAAATCACACACTCATAATCTCTCCTACCATTCTGTCAACTGTCCGTGGCTTTGCCCGTGGAAAAGTATCAATTAGCCATTGCATGACTTCCAACTACAGAAAATCTTGTCAGTGACTTGTCAATTGATATGTTGAACACATTGATACTTACCCGGTTTTCTCGGTCGAATTCACCTCTATTTCGCTGTTCTAATCGTTGAGCTACGATGGGAGTCAATGTATTGTAATCAATTTTCATCATTTTGTGCCGGCTCCAAATACTTGATGTCTGGTTTAGATCCGTCGACAAATGCACCCTTAGTCTCTTCTCTGATTATATCAAACAACTCAGGTTGCAATAGCATGTACGAGAGCATCCAGAAACATGCCCGTCGAGAGTTGGTATTTATCCTGCAGATGGAGTTAATCATAAATACTATCAACAAGATTGAGTAGATCTACATACCCCCATGTAACTGTCATCATCAAGATTGCTATCTCGGATGTGCTCAAATCCATACCTCTCATCTCCTTCTCCAGTGATTCAATAAACCAAGATGTGGTGCCTCTTTTCTCTTTTGGTGGCTGGAAGTATTTTTCTACGCCTGCCGTTACTCTGTGCTTTGCTTCGTCCATTGCTTGGGATAAAAACTTTGGATATTGGTATAACACTTGCAATGTGAGATTGTCAAATTTGAGAAACTCTCATGTGATATCTGGTTCTAGCTCTCCAAGCAAAGGACCAAAATATGCTTTCATGCCTCCACGTACCAATAACTCGGAACACCAAACTTCCAATGGAAATACGGCTTCACGATCATTAAAGCTTCTTGAATAATAGGCACATTTTGACATACTCTCCATATTAGGTTCTTATCAAAGAAGCCTACAAAAGAACCCCGAATATTGTTCAAATTTGTACCAGGCAACAGCTGGTTCTGATGGAAGTCTCGCGAAAATCTGATAAGTGGTTTGCGATGAGGATTGGGAAACAGCTCTTTCTCTGCTTTCGGGGTATCGAGCATACTTTTTATAGTCTGTGGAGATGGGCCGAATGTTTCAATCAGCATTTTGATGAAGATTTCGAAGGGCAGTGTGGTCGTATTTTGGTAGGCTAGCTTGACATGATTGGTATCGGTAACGGCGTAAATATTCTTTCCAGCTACCATGACTGCGTGAATCTCACGATTGGCAAAATATTCTCTGAGATGATGTTAGTCAGAGCAGAAAGATGATTGATGAGGAAACAGAGATAAGGCACAAAATTCCTACCTTGCATAACTTAAGAGTCGATGCAAATTATTGAAGAATGCCATCTCATGACCTGTTTAGTTTGTTAGTAGTCACAGTAAACACCATCGGTAAACCAGAATTCTACCCAAGACTAGAAAACGATTAGCAAGATTGGTCGTTGTTAGGTATGACTTCTACTTACTCGGTATCTAATATGACAGTTCTTTTGGGTCGCTAGGATAGAACAACGGAACCAGAGAGAATTTAATGAATCTCAAAACCAGTAGACTTGATACAGAAGCCACAGTCAATGATAGTAATGTGTATTGCTGATACACAGCATGCAGTGCTAGCTGCGATATATTTTCTACCAATGAATTTCGTAACATGATGAAGAGTCTACTTTGGTGATCTTGGATACTTAAAGTATGTTAATATTATCAATTATTGCTCATACGTTGAGGAGTTGAATCGAACTTCGGTATTCTTACGAATAAGAAAGTGAAAGTGCATATTGTTCATAGGGACTTCAATTCTATCATTCAAATTGTGCCTAGTTCAAGTTCTGGCTAAAAGAATCTGTTACGGAGAAGCATAACATCTGCGCCGAAAAAGAACATCATGTATATGCAGCGGAAACTTCTACAAGGAAACACATTTCGTGAATTTTGGAGTGCGAAATAATGTAACATTGTTTCGTTTCATCAAGGAACTTCTAAATCAAGTCATGCTGACAATTAATCACCCGTGCAATACCCTGTATACCAGATGAATGAAGATCTTCTCGGGGTCAACAAAGCAAGTTCAAATTCAAAATTCAGCTTCCCGATATGGGAGCTGGATTGATTAAATGGGAAGTTGTAAGAAATACGAGAGGTATTTCAGACCTCTTGGCATCTGATAGGCTCCTTCGTCTGTCCAATTTGAAGAATCTCTTGTAACGCCGTTGGGGAGGAAGCTTACACCACCCTACAGATATCAAAAACATCATTGTTAATGTTCTTGTCATATCAAAGTATAGTTTTCCGGGATATATTGTTCAAGTTATTCTGATATCCCGATGCGCCAAGAATGGTTGGGGAGGTCTCGGATATCTCCAAACACAGCAGCTCGGGACCAAATATAGACCGTATTACAGACCTCCAATGCACATCTACAAGCAGTTGGCTGGATTCCAGCTCCTATCGCAGCTCGCAGTTTATCTAATCTTATGTTTATTCTCAGCCTCTTTCACTTACTTGTTTTCAATTGGCATGTGTCACCCTACGGTATCACCTATTCAGGGAAGAAACTTTTTGCACTATAATTTAAATTTGAATTGTATTATAAATTGATTTTCGAGAAATGATTTTACATATGCTTCATTATTTCTTAATTCAGCTAATATACTAAAACTAACTCTACATTCGTTTTATTAATAATATATTCAACTTGAACTTAAAACTAATATTAATATATAATATTAAAAAGTAGTATAAATATATTTTCAAATTCTATAATTTTTATAAAAAATTATCTTTGTTTTTTTTATTTTTTAAATTTAAATTCAATTTTAAATTTTAAATAATAAATTAATAATAAATTTATTTATATATATTATTTTATAGTATAAATTACATAAAATTTTAAAATTATATTGTAATAATCAATAAAGAATTAGAGAAATCTTTAATTAATAAAAATTTATATAGCTTCAAATCAATAAATTTTATCTATAATTAATTCAAAGTTAATTTAAAATTAATTTAAAGTTAATCCAAAATTAACCTGAAATTTATCCAATATTAATTTTTGAATTTAAAGATTAATTTATATTATATAAAATTCAATTTTTAGTTAATTATAAATTTAATATATCGGTATTTGAATTTTTAATATATTTAAATATTAAAATAACCGATTTCTTGAAGTTTATTCAAAGAAATCATTGAATTCTATTCAGGTTGACTCTCTGAATAAGTGATACCATAGGGTCATTCAACGCACATACCGAATGCTCAGGCTGCATGCATTACATAATTCGATTTTCTGACTGTTGAACTTGAGTTGGATGCATCGTGTATATTACGAAGCGGCACAGACAGAACGTATTCATGGGGGTTGATGAAGAGTACACACTTTACATAATTGAGTGAGGAGAACGTAATTGCTGACATACTATATGCATACCACCAATAAGCAAGTTTTTAGGCTATTTTGTCAGCGTAGTAGCGAGGGTCTCACCTGCATTCCTTGTACTACATCTGTCGAAAATACACTGACTTTGGTTGGGTGCAACTGATTGCTTAGACAGGACCCTTGAATTTTGGTACATCCATCTGATGTAATTTGAAATATAGTACCTGGCTAGTCTTTCTAAGCGAGCGCCCCTTAGTTACAACAGGACATCGCCACATGGCTAAATAGACAGTGTATCTACACAATAGGTCCAAGTTTTGTCGAACATTTAGAAAACTCTCATGAGCTTCTTGTTTGGGAGATTGATACCTCTCGAGCTGTCAGTGCGGCGAAGATGATGTTTGTCGTGGGGATACTTATGATATGTGAGATAGATCTGAGATGCAATAATTCTCATACGCTCATACAATCACTGCAGTAGCAAAATTCAGATGTTCAGACCCCGATATTGATCCTCTCGGTGAATAGCAAACGAAATCTGAGGCATTTGCTCAAATGAAATGGTTGTGGAGAATAAGAGTATCGAATAAGCATGTGGACGCAGGTGTCACCAGTATGATAAGCCCTTTGTTTCAAATAAGAGGCATCACTTTTAGTAGATTTGGCTTCTCTTATAGCAGGACATCAGTTCTATCTACCGCTGTGGACGTTTATGAAGAAAGCTTGACTGCGGTCCATTTCTATCGTTCGTTTTCTCCTTGCATTCTAAACGCCAAAATTAGTTGCAAATTCCACTATTCAAATACTTTGTTAATTCGACGACTCACAGGAGTCTTTAATCTTTCTCAATCCATATTCCTGAGCTTCAATATCATTGTCGATCATTAAATCTCAAAGACTTGAATTATGGATGACTTGAAGTAAAACAGAATCCACCACGTAGCCTTTTGAGTACTTTTTCCCTTTCATGATAGCGTAACGGTGTCAAGTCAGCTCTAACCTAACATTACAGATCCTGATATCGCTGTTTTACACAATCGCCATTCTATCTGCAGTTTTCCGCACTACAATCCGAGTTCGAAAATATCGCCGAATATTTATAGATGATGCATTGCTCATGATCGCCTGCGCGACCCTAACCGCCGCAACATTGTCGCCGAAATAGCAATGCCCGGACTCTACGTACTACAAGCTATGATGACAGACCCTGCAACTGCCACACCGTCCTCAATTGCAGCAGCTACAGCTTTTAGAAAACTTAACAAAGTAAATATTACTTTGAGTTGGGATAACTATCTTTTTTGTTAAATTTGCGTTTTTGTATTTCTTTTGGAAACTGGTTGATAAATTGCCTCGTCTCATTCTTTATTGGAAGATGTTGTTTGTGTTTACTCTTGGTGTGTTTGGATATTGTCTTTCGGAAGGATTTATTGATTGTCCTCCCAAAGGACCAGAAGCAAGTAAGAGGGAATGTGTTCGCTACTCACTGGCTGTTAATATGCTAATGTGCGTTTAGTAAAATGCCTCTCCGACCCTTACTTGATCCACAGATCAGAGGGTATTGGTTCTTCAGCTATCGGGTTGGATATTGTTGCAGACATATTGAGTTAGTTTGTTCTGCTTTCCAACTGTTATACATGATCTGACAATCTCCAGTCCTCGCGATCCCCATCGGTATTCTTCACAAAGTGCGACTCAATCTCCGCAAAAAACTAGGATTAGCCATGTTTCTCTGCCTCCAAATATCCATCCCCGCCGTCGCTCTGATTCGTGTAGCCGGTATGAACGTCGATAACCACTGGGACAATATATGGGCGATATTCTGGCAACAGTTCGAAGCCTGTATCGCAATATCTATGGTATCGTTTACTTCTTTCAGATCCCTCTTCGTCAATGATAATCCGGAAATCAATCAGGATAAATCGATCTGGTATAGTTCAGTTGTTGAACGAGTGAGACATCGCAGAAGACTTCGTCAGGAACAGAAAATTGGCCATTTGGTTTCGATTCCTTCGCCCACTTTGACGGGGATGAGAATGTTTATTAGAGGTGGTCCGAGAACGACAAATAATGATACTAATGTGACTCTCGAGACTACGTATACGTCTCATACCGAAGTGGCTAGTACTTACAATACCTTTTGGGAAGGAAAACTGAGCCAGGTCACTACTGCCAGTGTGTAGTGTCCTAAAAGAACATGGTGTTATCCCCGAAGTCTTCGTCAGCCGATTCAGAAAGTTCAGAACTGGAGATTTGATGAAAGCTGTTAAAACTAAGGGTTGAACCCGTTGTTCTTGTAACAGAAATTCTATTCCGATGCATATCAGCGACGTGGCTAGTGACTACTGAAGCGGGATTATTTTCAACTTCACTGGAGGTGTAAATATATTCTATTGGCGTGTATTAATATGAGATGATATATTCAATAGCTATTAAACTCTATCCAAAATTATGCTTACTGTGGAGCAATGTTCTTCACCTACTTAGAACATATTCAGCATATCCAAATGTGCACTAAAGCTCCCCCCATCTAACCTCTCACAAATACTAACACCTCCAGATACTGCTCCACCGAGAAACATTTTCCCACTTGTTGAATCATGTACCGTCTTCGTAACTGAATGTAAACGACTCCCATCGTCCTCCACCATCTTCACAACATTCCATCCCCACCCCTCACCCTCTCCCATCTCTCCTAATTTCATAATCCTAAATACAGCGCTTGGAACCTGAATTTTTGGTTCTTGTGGATTTTTCATCGCTTTGTGCAATACTGGAATAGTGGCTGCGTATATATCTCCAGTTTTATCGATACTGATGTCATTGATGGGATACGGCACTTGAATTGTATCTACTTTCTTCAATCGCTGTTGAGATTCCATGGAGAATACTTGAATTTGGCCCATGATGGACGATGGAACGTAGAGGAGATTATCATGACCTATTGCTAAGCCGTTGGGCTTTTTGAGATTGCTGGATTGGGCGATACCGCAGTTTTTGGATGGTGGGGTACAGTAACCGATACTTCCTCCACCGAGTATTAGATCCATATACCCTTGCTGGATGTTGTTAGCTTAGTTCGTGAAGATCTGGGAGGAATAGGTGAGTTATTACCGAAGTACTTTGAGAAGTATAAGTATTGGTGAACAAAAAAAGGTGTTCATCGACCCAAGCAATATGTTTTGGGTTTTCGATATTAGAATCAATAAATGTCTGCACGTGAGAGGCAGTTCCACTTCCTAGTTTCGTCGTAAAGTGTTCGATACTACTTTTCGATACCGGATTGTCATTGACAAGCACAATGTGTAGTTTTTCCTTGTTGTTTGAATCCACTCGAATATCAAATCCATGAATATTGAGTTTTTTATCCTTGGTGATTCCTTTTAAATTTTGGGGTTGAATCCACGTCAAGCGATTCTTAATAGGACCAGAGCTACGAGTATCAAGAACCCCAAGACGGCTTGTCAATCTCGTTTCATTAGAACTAGGTTATTCGATTAGTGATATTATATGATAATGACAAGAAAAAACATACCCAACTCCATTGCTGCTATCCGAACATGCCATATAAAGCATTCCACTCTCCTGATGCAACCACATATCCCTACATCCCGCAAAAGTCAACTCATCAACCTTCTCGCAATTCACATCGAAATTATAAAAAGGCTCAAGATCCCGATTATAGCCCAAGTTTGTCAGAATAATAGACTTATAAATGAACTGATAAAATATCGTTCCAATGGCTACGCCAATCAGCGATAGACGAAAACCTACTCGAGCCATGAACCTCCAGTTGATGAACATTAGATGAGAAAATTCAATGGATAGGATGAGATGATGCTATTCATAATATGTGTTCATTGCGCTCAGACTGAGTGTCTGAAACTTGGGGATTTGGAAATGCGCTATGATCTCTCGAGACATCTTGTTGATTTATGCCTGTGCATTCATCGTGAGGGTTCTGAGAATCAATCTGTCTTGTCTTTCTTTTACCTTAACTTCCATTGATGTGTTAAAGTCTCTTAAGTATTGGACGAGTATATCGTTTTGTCTTTTCGGATCTCCATGGTTGTTATGGAACAGAGGAGCGACAATCGGGGATTGTGGGATGAGTGTCCTATATTCATTTGATTTTTCGTGACTATCAAGAACATCTCTTCGTTGTGCAAATAGCATCGGCTTCTCCAATGTATCAATGATCACTTTGGATCTTCTCACGCTACATGAAGCTCTCAACTTCTGGCTGCAACGCAAAACGTGACATACTCCACGTGATCATATCCACTGAGCTAGTCCCATATTGGATGCATACAAGTGCTGGCACGATCCACAAGACAGGGATTAACAACCCATAATATTTCAATATGGTCTATTGCCACTCCACTCTTTATCTACCCAACTGTTGGTAACATTCAGCACATACTTCAATTTACAGCCACAAACCGACAAACATGGGGTATCACCTACCCATGTGTATAGACTCGCACCGTCTAAACGAAGAGGAACTTTTCGACTTCATTTCCGACTCTCTCCTCGACAAAGCACTAAAGTGTCGTAATGTATCAACCAATGGTACGAAAGAGGAACGCTGCAATCGATTAAGAAAGCACAATCGAGAACTATTTATCCATCATGTCAAAGCTACCGAGAAAGAAAACCTCGCAAATATAGTTCCATTTGAATACTTCAGCCGCTTTCCATTTGATATCCGCGAGCGCATTTGGAATTTCTCTTTACCTGGACCTCGTATCTTATGTGCTAGTCTTGAATGTCCACTAGATAAAAGCAAATTCGATAATTCTCGAATTGTATTCTTGAAGTGGAAGAACCCCCCAAATCCAGGTGCTCTTGGTGCCTGTCGAGAATCCCGACTTGTGGCTCTCCAACGTTACAAACTGATACAACCTCACGAAAGTGCCAATCGTGTGTATGCAAACTTCCCAGATGGTGATATTATCCATTTTGATTTTCGTTTTGCAGATGGGAGTTGGTCAACACCAGCTACTAGTATTGAAGTCCAGTATGGGGATCTATCTGTTTATGAGTCTGGGTATATAAAAATGTATAAGAGTGGATATATAAGAATGTATTTGTCAAAGGTACTAGAAGCTTTTGATGAACGGTTTGAATCGGTACAAGGAGCCACTATAACGTTTCCGGTTTTGCCTACGGCAATCGATTATCTTCAAACGAAGTTTCCAAAATTGAAAAGGTTGTTGGTACAAGGAACTAATACGGTGCCATATTTTTCTATACCGGGGACTGTTCAAATTGGAGAACCAGCATTGTATGATAAGAGAATTGCTGCTCGCTTGAATTCTCTTGAGAAAAATTGGTTCAATCATCAAGGATCTAAGACGAAAAATTGCTGCCAATCAGCCCCAATTACGAAGTTAGTTGATGTTTCCATTGTTCCAAAGGTTGCTGAAAAGGATTGGATGGTGGATCTTTGTACAACTATTTGTAGGATAATCCCCCCAAGGTTAGTGAGCGAGCATGGCTAACTCCAAACCAGAGACCCCCGAGTTTATGACTGCTTGGAGGAGATAGAATGATCATACGACGAAGGGATCTATCTAATATTGAGAACAAAACTCAGCTAGAGCCACTGGATAGAGATGAATTTACTTCTACCCTAACGACCAATAACACCGAAAAGTAAATATGTTATCTCAGATCTCAACCCTAAGTGATTAGTAAAACTAATCAACCAGTCTTATCGAAAATAGCTCATAACTTAGTGTAAAACAACAAGAAAAACCAAGGAAGAGAGAAACAGAGCAAAGCATGACTTGGACAACTTGAAGATCAGAAAATCAAATCAAAATACATCAAATACATTTCATTCTATCTCATCTTATCTCGTGTGGCAGTCGAATGTATCCATTTAATCACATTCCCTCCCATCCCATCAAAATCTTCTAAACCTCTTTTTCCCCACCCATTTACCAATTCCATCCATAATCCATCCCATCCTAATTCACTAACCATCACCACCGAAAACCTTGAGATTCACACCCTCACATTTCTGCCACCACACATATCGCGCATACATTAATCCATTCTAATAAACGTCCCTCGGACATTCCATTCCATGGGAGTACAAAAACATCCGGTCCGGTCCGAGCCGTACCGAGCCGCCCTCACACCATGCCAATGCCATGCCGGTAGATCTCTTTTTCTCTTTCTCCATTCACCCGCAGTGGACTTATATATTATTGATTTCTTCGCATCTGGCTAAATCGATTAATTAATACTATTTTCTACACTCACTCCCCTTTCATAATTATGGGAACTATCCAGGTATTGGAGCTATTCAAATACTTAGTATGTATACTGCAAACTGTACAATATTCCTTCACATCCAATACCAATCACATACCAGTATCACAAAACCCTTCTCTCGCCCTTTTTCTTTTCCTTATTTTCCCACCCCATCCTGTACCGTCCCGTCCCGTCCCGTCTTCTCTCTCCTCCTTCACACATCGCTAACACCCCCCCCCCCCCCCCCCCCCCCAGCCCAAGAAATACAATCAATACACCATCCAAATATATACACTTTCATTGTATTTACGCGATACCTACCAAGTACCCATCCCCAATTCATCCGGTCTACTCGTATCTGCATGAATACATACATATAAACTTAATACGAGTAGACGGATAATTATATCTATCCATCCACTCGTATATGCAGATATTTCCAAGACCTTCATATATCATATCATAATAATTATCAATATTGAAGGATAATCGCATAAGTGGAAGGCAAGTTTTATTTATTCATTAATTCGAGCATCAAATTAACTACTAACTATTAAATGACTGAATATAAATCAGATTAAATAAAATCGCAAAACGAAGCAAGGAGAACTTGTATAAATAAGTCTCCTTTCGTGTATATATATTTTAGTTATGTCCAGCTCAGCCTAGCCAAGTTTGATCCAATTACGTTCAGTGCCGTTTCAATGCCAAGTTATTCCATCCTGTTCCATCCACTAATAAAATCATATCTCATCAAATTCGTAGCTGTATACGAGTAGCATTTTCCCTATCTCATTCCATCTCATGGCCTTTCCTTTCCTTTTGCGTTTCATCTTCCGCAGCTTACAGTAACCAACAAATATGCACAAGAAACAACCACACCATCTATCTACTCACTCACCCACTCACTCATCCAATTTCTCCTCAAAATTGCTCTTCCTCCTCCCACCCTCCACTCCCACCCCCGCATACTCCCTCGCACCCAAATAATCGCCCCCTTCCTCATCCACCCCCATCGGCGGCGTCAATGGACTAACCACCCCAGGCCTCTGATACGGCGTCCCGGGTTCCGGCGGCGTACTCCCATACAAATCCCCATCAATACTGACACTCCCATCACTAATCTGTCTTCCATGTGCAGCGAGATTTGCGCGTTCCGATTCCGTCACGCTGCTGAGATCGCTGGCTCCCATTCTTGCTCGTTCGTTGAGGGTTAGGGAGTCGGCGCGAGTGGGGGAGATGGGAGACGGTCGAGGTCCGGATGTTCGGGATACGCTGGATGCTTGGGAGGTGGCGGAGCCGACGGATTGGGAGTGCTTCATTGAATTCGGACTTCGGGATATGGTATTGTTAACATTGGATTTAGGCGAGAAATGAACAAATCCCGTTTCGCCCAGTTCAGCTCTCCGAGATGTGTCTTGGTATTTACGTTAGTCATTTTTGATCGAGTATGTAACTAATAAAACTTACCATCCATTTCATGGAATTGTGTATCACCAGGCATCTCAACAAATCGAGTACGTTCCGAATCTGGTTCCGAACTCATTGGTGGATCAGTTTCATCTGTTGTGACTGTAGGTGCTTTTGCTTCAATTGGAGTTCCGTAAAGCCAACGTGTGATACGTCGACGATTTTCACTTGCGGTTCCAGCATCACTTTGAGTTGCGGTTCCAGAGAGACCCAGCATCTTGCGACGACGGAATAAAATAAATGCCAAAATCAATATTGTGATAAAGAATAATCCCAGAATAACACCGAGAACAGGCGCAAGATATGAAGGAGTTCCGGATTTTTTTGAAACTGGTGTTGGGAGTAACGTTGTTCTATTATTAGGAGGAGTAGACTCTGTTGGATGGTATGGATACCAACTGGTGATTTTTGTGGTGTTATAAGCGCTATCGAACAAGGCTTTCATGCTGGAATTTGCGAATCCACCTGATGGTTGTGTTTGTGATGCACTACCTGTACCACTTCCGCCAATTGAAGCAACAACTGCGCTAGGTACTGTGTAATTGCTCCACTTAGTTGGATCATAAGAGTCGAGCCATCCGGGTTCACTTAGATTAAAGATCTGTATCATGCCGTTCTCAAGACATGATAGTGAAGCTCCTGGCTGCGCGGGTTGACCGCCAACGACAACCATCTGATCCGGATAAGGTTTTGCGCACACATGTCCGGCACGACCATGGGTGTTATTTCCGGTATATACCTTTGTCCATATAAAAGATGGGATAGATAAAACAAAGACATCATCCGAGAATGGTTCGGTGAGATGAATACCATCATAACCTCCATACCAATATATGTTATGACTCGATCCATCCTCTGCTGATGCAACAACAGTACATCCTTGAGTGAGTGCTCCAGGAGAATCTCCAGATGTCTTTTGTTCATACCAAACTTCTTCGGAAATGTCGTAAACAGATACAGTCGTCATAAATCCCGGGCTCACTCGACCCTATATAGAACCTTAGTATGTGTTGGCTTGAGGTAATCTAAACGGGGAAAAAAAGAAACCTACACTTTCAGCATTGACTGATGCATTGTTCGACTGCTCAATACTGGCAAAAGATGGATCAATGACACCACCAATAGCAACGAGTACCCCCTGCTTCGAAACAGGTATCCACGCAATCGCAGGACTAGCACGTCCAGGGACTGTTGTTGGTAAAGAATTATTGGACCATTTTGGGTTGGTAGAAGTTGTTAGATCAAGACTTATCAAGGTAGTGGATAGAACATTTGCATTGACAGAATCATTGGCAGCGTACTGATAAATTGGTCCATGACTTGCTGATCTTAGGCCTGCAAAATAATATCCTAAATTTTCAGAAGGAATACTGACAGCCCCACCATAGGTGACATATCTTGTAAGATCGGATGGCAAGTCAATTTGCACAAACCCCGGAGTGAATTGCTTAGGAGGACCAGATTCATAAACTTGGTATGTTGATGCAGCATCTTCGTCAGGTGCGGTATATGCATCTGTATCTAGTACCAGACCGCCGTATGTATAGTATTCGTAATCATTTGCCAGCATGGCTCCATCAATATAATCCGGAGCAATGTTGTTGGCAGCTCCTCCATTTGGGGCTTTTGAAATGGTTGTGAAAATGTCACTGACGTTATCGGATATTTTAAAGGGGGTGCTGAAGTTCAGTAAATACACCAGCCCAAGAGGATTTTCTAGGAAAGGTGAGCTGTATACAATGAAGCTTTGTATTGACCATACCATCTGCCACTGAGGAACCATATGAACCATCATTAATACCAGGCTCCCACCATAGGTCGCCTCCGTCAATATAGAAGGTGTCTCGGACCACGGCAGCTATATTTCGTTAGATTTCATCAAAATTCACGATACTCATGTAGCGGAGTATCGAAACACTGTATTGACAAACATACCTCGGGGTGATGTCCAGTAACACATAGTCGCATTTACCTGTCCATCTATCCATCCCGATTGCTGTGCATAACATAATGGCAACAGGGCACCAGCCCAGGGAAACAAACTTGATCGAATCATAATAAAATATGAAGGATTATAGTCCTTCTCTTCGAGATGATCTATAGATCAGAGAATGAGATATGAAAAGGCTCGGCGCATCGCAAAGTGAATCGTCAAAGTACCTGCAGAACACTTTCCCTTTTTCCCATGGGCTACTATCAAATTCACCGATTAGATGGGTCAAGGAAATTCGCCACTTCCGCTCGCAAAGTCAGCGTTCTTGCATCTTTTATCGCATACTGTTGGTGCGACGGAAGAAGACCTGAATTTTTCTAGAACAGAAAGTTTCTCTGACTGTATCAAATGAACAAAAAATGCAACCTTCTTCGGATCGAGAAATGTGCCCGCCCCTCATGTGAGTGGAGGATAACGATTAAGGATTGGTGGGGAGAATGCCTGTAGATGCATACTGCAAGAACAGGGTGAGGATCAGGGTTGAGTGAACCAGGACCGCAAATATTGATCCATATTTGGACCTAGCCTTAATTAGTACCCTGCAGCCATCAGCCTTGTGTGTGCAGAAAATGCTTTACATTCTTAGTCTCAGTCTGATTCAGCTGATGCCAACAGAAACTGTCCTGTCAAATTCTGTCAATTTGTAAGTGGTTCATCTGTATATAGTTTCTAAAGGATATAAATATTAATAGGTGTCTTGAGATTTAATACGAGCGTGGAGGTGTTAAATGATATTTTGAGAAAGTTGTATCATTCGTAGATGGGTGGTAATTCATGCAATTGAATTTCAATGTCACATTAATTGTATTTTTCTTCGTGTTCCTATCGGATACCTGCTTGATATTGTTGTGCCAGATATATAAAGCCGAGTACGACGGTATCGGCAAGATGCATCAAATCAATGCCTGTGGAAATCCAGTTGAATATGAAGAGCTTCGGCGAGAAATTCCAATCGAGGATCTCTATACATAAATCTAGGCCAGAAAGACCGGACGGAGAAACTATTCCTTTGGGACTTTTCCATTGCTTACTTTGCAAGGGAGAGGGAAAAATGTTGTGTAGGTAGCCTCGTACTGGTTTCCTCATTTGCCCAACTTGATGATGGTGTGGTGTGGTGTGGTGGATGTGAATGATGTGGATGATGTGGATGATGTGGATGGAACGCTGTTGTCTCTTCTGCTTGTCCATGAAGTGGGGTAGAAGGCTTCTATAGCTGAAGACAATAATTCTTCAGGCTCTGCATCAGTTTTCTAAAACTTTCTTCGCATAATGTAAATAAATATGTACTTGAGAATGAGTTGAGATATTGGCAGGAAAATGGGAATTGATTAGAGAGACATATACGAGGGTGGTGATTGATGATTGATTGATTGATTGATGATTGAGAAGAGAATGGGTGATGGATGGATTGAAGTCTTGCATAGACATAGAAAAGCACTGGCTGGAGGAAAAAAAGCCTCAAGTTGGCATGATCATTACTGACTAACCCTAAATAACCCTAGCTCCGAATTGTATAAGCGAGAAGTTGAATACCCACTTATCTTGACCTTATCTTCCAATCAAATTATTCAAAGGTTAATGATTAATCATCTTTTATCCAATCATTCATCGAAGATAGATTAATATTGATTTATAAGCCAATCCATCCTATAGGCATGATTTTCATCTCATCGCACCAACCACTTCTTATTCTATCCTCCCATCTCCCCATTCATTCATAACCTTGCCTCAAGTTTTGTTTTGTTTATACCTTACGGTCCTTACAATAATAGTTCTACCAATCTTTTCATTCCACTTGAATAAATAATTTCTACCGCCTTTTACATCTCAACTCAATCCTTCGAGACTCTTACTAGAGTATAATATATGGAAGGTATCTTTGTATCTATATAGATATATATTCACTTTATAGATTCACTTTATAAATTCACTTTATAAATTCACTTTATAAATTCACTTTATACCTATCCTCGTATAGCATAAAGCGGTAATTCAATATTATTCTTGGCTCAACTTCCTACTTTGGAAACTATTTCATCACCGAACCACCACAAAAATATGCCACATCCTGAAATATCCATACCTCCATGAGAAAAAAAAAAAAAAAAAAAAGCCTCCCATCACCTGTCACCTGTCAAATGTCAAATGTCAAATGTCAAATTTGTCACTCTTTCGTCATGGAGAATTTAGACGTACAGGTTAGGTAGGGATACGTACTTCTCCCAATCCTTTGAAGACCAATCTTACACTCTAGAACCAACATTTTGATATCTGGTTCAGCCATGCATATCTATTTACTCATGGGTATCTATTCACCCAGCTAGATGGTAAGCACGGCCTGAGAGCTATGAGCTGCCGTCTTGCAAAGAGATATCGAGATCTGTTTGATGCAGTAAACAAACTTTTTCTTTGCATGATCTTTTGTTACATTGTACTGTACCTTTTTTTTCCCCCCGGATCCTTGAATTAACATTTCGATTGCCCTGCAAAGAAGGTGGTAACCCGTTAAACGGAATATTTTGCCGGAAAGATGGAGGGTGAGGAGAAACTTCGCATCCTCCGATATCATGTAGTGGTATCCGGAAAGAATTCATGGACAAATGCAAAAAGTTTCGGAATCAACCAGCCATAAATGATTTGGTTGGACAACATTACATGGGTGCTACAGGTCTTTGTCTAACATATGTTAAAATGGGTTTTTCTGCTCACGGTATGTGCTGTACGAGTGAGGCTCATGTTTTTGATTTTCCTGTCGTGTTCCCAAAAATTGCCTACTCTAAAGTCTAGTGCGAGTAAGACGAATTTTTTTTCTCCTAAGTTCACCATATATAGTGGGCCGATCTATGAAAGTTCTCCGGCTGTTATGATCCCATTCTGCCCTTGTCTTGCATGCATTTTACTATCACGATTTTGTTAACGTTACGTGATGCATTTGATGGGTCGCAACAACCAGGGTCCCCTAGCTCTTTTCCAATTTGAGCTCTTTTCCCCTGTAAAATTATCTTTCAAAATTCTTTTGCTTTGCTTGTCTCTTTCGTTGTTCAGTAAGTCCTCGTGGCCTATTTGCACGGGCTTGGATCACTCTTTCTAGTTGTAATTGGCAATTAGATGGCTGTGAGAATCATCAATTGATTTTTGATTGGATATAATTTGTCCCGCTGGAGTTTTCCGAACCTTCAGCCTTGGAGCTGACGCACCTCGATCGTATAATATAGTCAGGCACACCAACTATTATACATCTATCAACCTGCAGTCGGTCGTTCCTGAATCAAAAAAGTACGAAGTTAGGTTGTCTTCTCTTTTACGTTCGCTCGAAAGATTTCCAGCAATCTCTGCTGTTGATCAATACTATCGTTATCTTGGGATTTATCGACGAAATTTCACGATGGTTACGAACCGCGGGGTTTTGCTAGCAGTAGTGGGGTTTCTTGGGGTGGTACAAGGTCAATACTTAAACGCAACTGCTGCGATTGCTACTCCGATAGCAGTGCCGTCACCAGAAGGGAGAGGGCACCATTCATCGACGTGCACAGGAAATACAGTATATATCACAACGACGGCGGAGGGATATGGATCTTGTCCCACGAAGACTGTCACTTCAATTTCAGTATCAGTTTTTACTTGCACCGAGACATCATGGAAGACTGTAACAGCTAGGTAAGACTTGAATCATATGCAAATCTGTGAATTCATTTTAATAATTGTTTAGTAGTACTGGGGTCTCGACAATTTAGTGGGTTTCAATTCCTGGTATTGGATGAGGTATATACTTATAAATTTCTAGTCAGCCAACGACGGTATATTCCACGATATATAACAACAAAACTGTGAGTGAAGTTTGGCGCAAGCTTTGGATGTCGGATATTGATTTAATTGCAGGTTACGGATACAATTACTTCAACAAAGACGGTGGATAATTATGCAAATAATACAGTGAGCCATTTACTTTTGTTCTGAGCTTCAAAGGCAATAGCAATCTAACATCATATAGATTACCGATACCGTTGTTCAGACGACTACTATTGGATACTATTCGACTGCCAATCTTACTGTGCGATGATCCCAACGATCCTTTCCATAGTTACGTCGAAAAAATCTAACCTTTACGTACAGGTCACGGAAAAGACTACTGAGACGGATTCATTCACTGCAACGTAAGTTGGAGATTCCTCTTATATATCACATTAGATCAGATGGAAGGTTATAAGGAAGGACACCAAGTGATAAACCTCTCAATTGGAAGGAGATGGCTGAAAGTTTGGCCTTGCGATTCGAGCCAACTAGGTTACTATGACTCGCTATCTCTATAACCTGGGAAATTTAATTCAATTGGGGCAATCGGACTCCAGCCTGGACAACCCTCCGGTTCCAAACAATCGATCCGATTTGAATTTTTAATCTAGATGCAATTGGAGTATCTTCTCAAATCGGGATTTATTCTTGGACATGTCTTTTTTTCCACCAAATCTAACCCGAAGAATGTTTACTGACAACCACATCATAGTATAACCGATCATGTTTCTGCTATAGTGACCTTGACTGATTACATAACTGTGGTGAGCATTTATATCATCCTTGTTTTATCCATAAGCTAATCTTAAATAGACAAATGTTTCCACCGGGATAGAAACCACGACTGTTGACAAGTATTCTACCATAACTCGGGATTTCAATTTCACATCTACTCAAGTAGATCGCACAACCCAAACTGACCATGTTACGGATGAGGAGACAACCACCAGCTACGTCTGGCAAACAACTATTCTTACGGACGTGGTAACCTCCTCAATCCCGTATCCCGTCACAACAACCGATTCTAGAGGATATCCCGTCACAACGACAAAGTATAGCGTTTCCACGAAAACGGAACGCTATACATCTAGCTACTACGTTACAAAGACGATCGACCATACCATTACGAAAACAAAGCTAGAAACTACAACATGTACCACTTCCTATCCTTACTATGTGACCAAAACCCTGAGTGGGGAAAGGACCACGATCACATCTTATATTCCAACTACTTTTGTTTCAGTCAGCACGAATTACGAAACAATTGTTTACAGTACTACTGACTATGAGACATCGATTTTGACTAGTTGTATTACTGACTACGTATTGACAACTATCTACAAGCCAACTACGTTTACTGAAACTCAAAATGTCACTTATATCTCATCGTTCCCGGTCACTGTTATCAGTGATCATACAGAATGGAGCACAGCAACGAAAACCTCGGTGTCGACTTACTTAACGACTAGTATAGTGACATCTACGACATCAATCCCATCTCCCACAACTATCTATCAGCCCACAACGATTTACCAGCCAACTACCTTCACTGCAACTCAAAATGTCACCTATATCTCATCGTTTCCGGTCACTGTTATTAGCGATCATACAGAATGGAGCACAGCAACGAAAACCTCGGTGTCGACCTACTTGACAACAAGTATTCTCACTTCCACAACTTCAGTTCCTACTACAGTGGAAAATTATATCACTAGCATTTCAACGTACTCAACAACAGAGACATCTTTCGTGCCCACAACTATAGTTTCAACATCCCTCATTACCACTAGCTACCCATTTACTGTTATTTCTGAGACCACACAATATATTTGCGATACCAGGACATCCTTAGTCACGGTCACAACATCTATTCCTACTACAGTGAATAAATATATCACTAGCACCTTAACGTATTCGACAACAGCAACATCCTTCGTGCCAACGACTCAAGTCCTGACGTCCTATATTACCACCAGCTATCCATATACCATTATTTCGGAAACGACGCAATATATCTACAGCACCCAGAAATCCCTGTACACGGTCACAACATCTGTGCCTACTACAACAACCAAAGATAACTATATCACATCTTTGATTACGGATAGTGAGAGTGAGTGAAATTATAAGGATCATGTTTTAGATGTGATGAATGACTTTCGCTGACTTTTGGTTCGAATAGCCATCACTGCTAGCTTCACAACAACTGATTTTGAGAGTAAGTTATTACCCATTTGTGGATTGGTTTGTTTGTGGACAATATATACCATAAGTGTGGATATAAGTTCTCGAGATCTGATGGACTATTGACTGCTTATGTAATCCACAAATCAACCTCCTTCCTCATTCCCCTCTTACAACATCCAAACTTCGAATTTACTGACAATCAATCTCAGCTTCCACAACAACTGTCACATCAAGTAAGTCATCTCATACAATAATCCTCTATAATTGCTAATCATCCTTTAGCTATAACATCAACACAAATAATCGAGACAACTCTTCCCGCATCGACCATTATAAGTACGATTTCAGAAACACCATGCACTGTCACACTACCCGCACAGACGGTATCATTTACCAGGACAGTTACGTCTGAAGTTTATCGAACTTCTATATTGACTCTTCCTGCCTCTACAACCACCCAGATTCAACAGACTACGGAAATTTCCATCTCAGATGTTTATGTTACCTTAACTACTCAAGTCCTGGTACCGACGACGATAGTACTGCCAGCTTCTTCATTTACGGTCACCGCACCGGGAGAGACTATTGTTTCGATTTCTACACTCCCTCCATCTACGATCATTAGTAGCGTTCTTATCCCTACCACCGTAATTCAGACTCTTCCTACCACCGTGACTCAAACTCGAACTCTCCCTCCGTCTACTGTTACACAAACTCAAAAAACTACGGAAATCTCGATCTCAGATGTTTATGTCACCTTGACTACTCAGATCTTGGTGCCGACGACGATAATATTGCCAGCTTCTTCAATTACAGTAACGGGACCGGGAGAGACGATTATTTCAATTTCTACTCTCCCCCCGTCTACGATTATCAGCAGCGTTCTTGTTCCTACCACCGTAATACAAACTCGAACCCTCCCTCCCGCTACTATTACCCAAACTCAAAAAACTACGGAAGTATCCATTTCAGATGTATATGTCACTTATACTACATCTGTATTAATTCCAACCACTCTCATCCTCCCTCCGTCTTCAGTTACAGTAATAGGCCCTGGTTCCACAATAATATCCGTTTCCACCCTCCCGGCGTCAACGGTTATTAAGAGCATCCTTGTTCCCACTACTCTAGTTAAGACCCTTCCTGCTTCAACCGTTACCCAGACGCAAAAGACTACACAGATATCAGATGTTTATATTACTCGAACCACGTCTGTTTTAGTTCCAACTACTCTAACTCTCCCTGCCTCATCCATCACAGTGACAGGCCCAGGCCATACAGAAATATCTATTTCTACTCTTCCGGCAAGCACAGTCTTAAGTAGCGTTCTTGTTCGTACGACACTCACCGAAGAGACTACTGAGATCTCAAGCGTCTTTGTCACCTTAACGGCGTCTATTCTGGTTCCAACGACGACTACACTACCAGCTTCGAGTATTACTGTAACACTTGAGGGCTCTACAGTAATATCTACACTCCCAGCATCAACTGTCGTTACCAGCATCCTTGTCCCGACTACTTTGACCCAATTCGCTACAAGTTTCATCACTACATCGAGTAAGTCACGTGATACCCAATAAAATTCCTACTAATCATTCTTCAGTTCCGGGCCCTACAATTACCACATCGATCTCTGGATCGTTAACCACGATTTCCTTGCCAGGCTCTACACAAACACTAACTGTCGTCGGCCCTACGATCACTCTACCTGGATCTACATATACAACGTCGTTGTCTGGCTCCTTGACTACCATCACAGCTCCAGGTCAAACAATATCTTTGCCAGGAGGTACAAAAACGATCACGCAACCAGGCTCCATAACTACTCTTCCAGGATCAATTTCTTATGTCACACAGTCAGTTCCTGCGGCCACGGTAACTTACACGCAAGCAGGAAGCACTGTTGTCTCTGTAGTCCCAGGATTTACAAGTATTTACGCAACAACTGTAAGCCTTGGGGCGACTGTTCGTGGTTCAACAGCTTATATCACTGGTCCGGGCTCAACGGTAACGGTAACAGAGTTAATCACATGCCCATCACCAACAAATAGCGCGGCAGTCGTACCACAAGACACTAGTTCCAATGCACTATGGGGATGCTCTCCAGGCTTCATTTGTAACCCACCGAAGCCCGACCACTGTCAACTTTGGTCTGATCCTCCAGCAAATGATTATCTCTGCGAAGCCAAATATTGTATCCCATCTCCTAACACCACAGAAGTATACTGGAATCAAAATAAAACAGGATATTATCCACCAACAGCCGGATATTTCAATCTAAATCCTAACGCATTCGGTCTGAGCTTCGGTATCTTCCTCGAGAAAGTAATCACAGAGGAAATAATTGGTCTTGGTGGTTCAACTACAGTTCAAACTTACACGACTGGAGACTGGACTTCTCAAACTGCAATAACCCATTACAGCAGTGCAACCGCCATTGCCTTATCAACATCCGCCCTCAACACCCCTGGCGCACGAGCTTATATCCCCTCACTCATCAAGAAGGGTCTTTCAAATCTCTCATCTCCTAAACATCTCAACAGCTTCCTCAAACGAGACGACACTATCGCCCCCGCAGTCTGCTACGGAATTTGCAACAACTGCTACGTCGAAGCCCAAAAAGTGGGCAAATCCCCCGCTCTATGCGCTTCAAACTCAGCTTTCGAATCCGATCTTACCGCTTGCAATAGATGTATCGCAGCCAATAGTGCGCAGACCAAAACGACAAGTAAGAGTTACGTACAACCACGATTCCAACCATTTATAGATTTCTGTGATGCTCAGGCTCCTCAAAGTGAGGTGGCAGCTGTTAGTACGAAGGTGGTAGAGGTCACGAGAACGGTGGTGCCAGTACAGAGTTTAACTAGTGGTGGGGAAAGCGGAAGTCAAAGTGCCAGTGGAAGTTCGAAGGGACAGAGTGCTAGCGCGACGCCTAGTGTTAGTATTACGAGTCAAGGTTCTCCTGTAGTAGGAGGTGGAAAGACTACTTCGGTTCCATCTTCTACTGGTTCAGAATTGGGACCAGCCTCGGGATCTGGATCGGGATCGGGATCAGCATCAGCATCAAATACTTCCCCAATATCTGGATCTGCCTTTGCTTCTGCTTCTGGCTCTGGCGCTTCCGACTCAGCAACAGCTTCTCACACATCAAAGGAATCCAGTACTTCCAAACCGTCAGACAGCGGCAGCAGTAGTAGCACCAAGACCTCAAAATCATCGTCTTCTTCATCTGCATCTTCAACCTCTTCATCGAATAGCACTAGCGGAACGGAAACAGGAACGGCTCAAACTAATGGCTCCACCTCTCTTCATTCTTCGATTGGTTTGAGCTTGCTTGTCTCGATTGCCGTTTCGATATTTTCGGTTTGGATGCTTTGATGGGTGGAGACTTTTGTGTATTGGTTCTTTTTTCTTTTATATATACCTTTTTTATTTTCTGCTGTTTTCTTAGTTATTTTTATTTTGCTTGATAATCTCGATATGTAAGAGATGCAAATTACGATCTTTACGAATGAATGGATGAACGAATGAAGGAGGAAGTGGAAGAAATGAGATACGATCTTTACGAATTGATGAAAGAAGGAAGGAAATTTGATACCCACGCTCATTATTAATTGTTATCGGTTATTAGCATGGAGATACCCACACTCATTACTATGGTTGCTACTGGCGTTTCTAGTTTTTGCTTTTGTTCTCGGGATATGAGCGAAGGGAAAGACGAGTGTGGCAATTTACTTTACTATGGATGGTTTGTATCATGAAGTTCATTGCGGGGAGGGATAATGTTTTAATTTCTGGGGATGGAATTGGTGGCGATGTGAGGAAAGAGCGAAGAGGGAAGAGCGAAGAGGGGAGAAGGAAGGAAATGAGAAGAGTGGCGGATCAAAAAATATGGGAAGGAAGGGACAGCAAATCAATGGAAATGAGAGCAATGAGATTAACGAATTGGATTCGGCCTTAACTTCACTTCTATGTATATATTTATCTTTTCTTCTTTGTGAATTGGGTGATATGATATGATATGATGGTGATGGTATAGCACAGCAGTGCGATTTCGATGGAATAGTCAAAAGGCGTGAGTGGTGTGGATGGAGGAACAATTGAAAGCATGAAGATAGTTAGCATAGTAGTATAGTAATAACATATACAGATACACAGCAGATCATAAAAGTGTATTTAGCGTTGCAATAAACAGAAACTATCATTCTGGTTTCTTTCCGATCTATCTTGTTGTGCTAGCGATCCCTCTTGCCTGTAGGAAGCAGGACTTTGGTGGATTAGGTAGATGTTGCACTCAATAACTCTAGTGGGTATTTGCAGAGCCGTGTAAGTCTGTTGGTAACAGCAAGAAATACTCTCTATGTGATTATTCACGATGATGTGAAATATGGCAGTAGCTCCGATCATACCAACACTGATACATACGAAGTTGATGGATATGGAAGTTCAACATGATGCTTCCATCCCCGCACTACCTCTATGACCTGTTACTAATGTTTAATCTATCTACTCTATTTCTAGACAAACAAACTCACCTACACCGGCTCTCGCGCTACGAAGGCTCTATATGTTTGTACGCCAGGCAGATAATGAGAAGTTGAAGGATGCTATGTTTTAGCTTTGAATAGGGATTTATCTTTGCACGGCAGGAGGTTCATCAGCGCCAGATTCTGGAATTGTTCTTTTTCTTCGATTACAATTCGCTTTTGATCGAGTTGGAGTTTTTCGCGGGTGTTACTTTGGGTTAGTTATGCTTATTTCTTGGTTTGAATTAGAATAACAGTAGTTGGTAGATCTATTAGTTTTTTTTTCTTACCCCATGGGGTAAATGAAGACTTCAGGATAGGTTTCTGACGATCAGCTGATGTAGCGCATAACAAGGTAGTGACATTTCGCACCCACTTCCAACCTCACTCCTGAAACTAATATGTCACTCCATATTTAATGTAACCCATCATTTCCACCCTTTTTTCCTTCAACATCTCTGTAGCAAACGTAGTCGTAAGCCCCCTATGGATATCTCCCTACTTACCACCGGAATATCATACATCTATCCTCTCTTCCCGCCGGAGCGTCCCCTCGCATGCCCGTCAAGTTTTTCAAAACCCGCAGATAATTCCGCGCTCCCACCTTGCCATCTTGCCGGATTCTCCGTAGAAAAAGGGTACGGATTTCTACGGAATCCAAAGCAACAAGATTTTGACAATTGTTTTCGATGGTGATATTCCTCAGAGAGTGAATTTCTTTAGTCTGAAAGATACAACAGTAGAAGCCTAGATTTAATCAACGAATTCTCACCGCAGATGATGTGAATAGTTCGTCGAACACGAAGAGATGATTTCCTCCCTGCAATGTACGAAACAGTTTGTAGTTTTAGCAAGAAACGTTCCAAAAACCTGGTATTTTCAATAATTCGTGTGCTTTTTTGGGGGGTTTCTGCAAGTTCGACATATTTCATCGTACTCCTTATTGTGAACTTCGAAATCATGACTGAGGGTTCGTGACGCGTTCGGAGAAGCCAAATCCAAACTGGCTTCCAAGCAATTGACAACGTCTAGTCTCTCCGATGCCACCCCATGAATAACGCAGCAAAGAGAATGTTGTCATCAAATTTCTAAGAGATGGAGCGGGAGTCGCTTGGATACTAGTAACTTTGGTCTGCCGAGAGGCCTCAATCAGTACATCTCCAACCTTGAGGATAATAGTATCATGATTGCGGATTAGTGCATGGACCATACCTTCTTCAGCCGATACAGTTGTATGACAGCGAAGCAACTAAACAGTTAAATGTCTCTATAAAATTCCGAATTTGAAACTTTCAATATTTTAACGAAACACATTTTCTCAGGTCAAGTGCCGATGACAAGAAGCTGGTCCGCCTCATTCGCAGATACACCAAATAGCGAAAAAATTACCCGACCTAAGCGATAAAATCGACCAAGATATCAATCAAGTAGTTAAGACTAGTGTCCATAATGTAACCATTGGCGTGACCCCCCGCATGCGCTTACATATCAGCCTGGGATTATACGCAAGCCTCGTACAACCACAGCTAGCCAGATTTTTATATGTGCGCACGCCACTGCATCACAAAACGTTATGAGCATATAACACTGTCACTCAATCTGGCCCGTCCTATTCGGCAATATCGCCGCTCATTTGTAAATGGGCTTTCTTATTGATAGTAAATCGGATTACCTTATTGGTTAATCGGATTTTATTATTGAATAGAGTATTTTATTAACTAATCGGATTAAAATTAAATTCTTTAATCAGAATGAAATCCATTTTATGAATAACATTGATATTGATTAACTTTAATGATATTATTCTTAATTTTAATGATATTTTTAATTTTAACGATATTTTTAAGAATAAAAATGTAATTGATTTAAGAATTTAAATTCTTTAAATATAAATAAATAAAACAAGAGATTTTATATAATCTTTTTATTAAATTATTTTTAATTTAATTATTTTTTATTCAATTACTAGTATTTTTTATTCAATTTAATTATATTATCAATTTTTAATATTTTTAATTTTTAAATTTCGAAAAATCAAGTTAAAGAATAATTTTATTAATATATTAAGCTTTTTCAAGTTAATAAAATTATAAAAATCGAAAACTCTTGATATATTACATTTTTTAAATTTTAAAGTAATTTTTAATTGATAATTAATTTCAAAAGATCGAGGATAAATGAAATAAATGATTATATGAAAATAAAAGATATTGTTTTATTTTAATTATATCTTAATAATATTCATTTTAAGATTATTTTTGAAATTTAAAAAAAGATTTATTAAATTAATTAAAGAAAAATATTAAAAAAATAATAATGATTAATTTTATTATATAAAAAATTTTGAATTGTAAAATAATTAAGTTTATAAAAAAAGTTCAATAATAGATAATTTAAAAAACATCATTTTTTTGATATTATTTAATTTATTTTGATATATTTTTTTATTTATACTAGTAGTATTTATAGAAGATTTATATATTTTAGAATTAAAAAAATATTTAAAAAAATATAAACTTTTTATTATAATATTATATATAAAAATATTGAATAGATCATTATAAGATATAAGTATTATTTTTATGATCTTAAATAACTTGAAAAAACAATAAAGGAATTATATCTATTTTTATTTTTATTTTTGGTAAATGTATAGTATTTGATTTCATGGACTTTTGAGTTGATTTTGATGAAGAATATATGTGAATTTAGTAATTTAAAGATTATTTTTTTTAAAATAATTTAATTGAAAATAATAAAATTGAAAATCATTTTCAAGTTTAGAAGTAATATATGAGTTAAGATTTTAGTTAAAGAGTGATAATAGTTTTAGAGTTTTTGTTAATAATAAAAAAAAGTTTAAAGATATTATTTAAAATTGTTGTAATATTAAAAGAATTTCAAGTTACTAGTATATAATTTAAAAAAAATACATTATTTTTAAAATTAAAATTTAATTAGAACAACAAATAAAACTTTTAATTTCAATTATATTTATATATTATATATAAAGATTTTAAAATGAAAAGTTTTAAATTTCTGTTATTTTTTATTATTTAAATAATTAATATTATTTGATTTTTTATACTTGCTTTTTGAAATTACTTTTATATTAAATTTAGTTTAGATAATCATTTTTGAATTTAAATTTATAAAGTGTATAAAAGAAAAAGAAAAATAATATTAAAAATATAAGTAAGAATATAAACTAAAAAAAAGTTGAAAATTAATAAAAAGAAATTTATAAAAGAATTTAAAAGAAGAAAGTTAAGTTAGAAAAAAAAATTATATTTTTTTAGAATCTAATTGAGGAATTATTAATTATATAAAAAAGATTAAGAAGAGAATAATTATAAAAAGAAAGTATTTTTAAATATGAAGTTTAAAAATATATTATTTTAAAAATACTTTTACATTTGAATTGGATTTTAAAAATTTTAGAATATTAATTTAAACTTTTGAAACTTTTAATTAAAAATATTATTTAGTAGTATTAATCGAAATAAAAAGAATTAATAAATATTTGTGATTTAAGAATTTTAAATAAAATTGTTTTTTTAAAGTATATATTTTTAATTTTTAATTATAAATATCAATAAATTTTGAAAAGAAAATCTTTTTCATAAAATAATATAAGTTATAAATAAATATAAAACAGTATTTATAATTCAAAAAAAGAAGGAATTTAATAATACAAAGAAAATATTAAATTAATTAAAAAAATCAAGACAATCAAGAAAAATAAATCAAAATAAAATAAAATTTAACAAAAGAATTAAGAAAATCAATTTATTATTTTTGTTTAAACTCTTGCTAACTCATAACTAACAAGAGTTAGATTTATAGAATCAAGTTTAATAATATCAATAATGAGATCAACGATAATAACGAGGATATCAAGGAGTAGAGGAGATAAGGGGGATAGAGGAGATAAGAGAGATAAGAGAGATAATGAGGATAGTGGGTTAGAAATGTTGGAGTTAGAGAAGTTAAAGGAATTAAAAGACTTAGTGAGTTAAGTTAAAGGGATTAAAAGTTAATTAAAACAACTTGAATGTTAATAATTTTATTTTTATTTTTTTGTTTATCATCTTTTTATTTATAATCCTTTTATTATTAATTTTTTTATTATTGATTTTTCTATTATTAATTTCTTTATTAATAAATAAAGTTTAAATTAAAATAATTTTTTTTAGAAAAATATATTCTAAAAATTATTGAATTAATAAAAATTAATCGATTAATTAATAAGATATCTTATTTAGCAATTAAATTCGATTGATTAATAAAGTAGTCCGATTTACAAATGAAGTATATTGTTGAATGAAGCGGATCAAATCTACTCGATTAAATTAAAATTGAAGCACGCGCAAATTACCGAAAAACCCTCAAAATCGACGATTTTATACAAATCGTCTCTTGTACCAATATAAATCAATCAATTAATTATTTATAAAATTATTTAACATATTGAATATGAATTATTTTATTAGCAAAAAAGAATATTGATCAAATAAACAAGAATCATTCGCATAAAAAAGACGAAATCTAGTATAGAGTAAGAATATATATATTATTGAAGTTGTTGATCTAAAACTAAATAACGATGAAGATTATAAAAATCTTTATGTTGTTAATTAATTAGATCTATATTATTCATTTTGTTATTTTTTCATTTAATAAATAAAAATTTTCTTTATAAAGATTTTTGAAAAAAACCAAAAAAATATAAAAAAAATATTAAAAATAATTAAAAAAAGAATAAAATAAATATAAAATAAAGGAAATCTATATTGAAATCTATTATAAAAATTTAATTATTATAAAAAATAGATAAAAGAAAATAGAGTTATTAAAAGAATCTATTATTAAAATCTTAAATAAAATACTAGTACATAATATTTTTAAAAGATTTAAAAAGAGAAGATAAAAGATTTCGATTTTTAATTTAATAGAAAAAGAATATATATTATAAAGGGATAAATATATAGTACAAAGTATTAAATACAAAATATATATAGATACCACGATTCTAAATAGATAATAATATAGATTTAATACATATCTCTTTATATACAATATAGTATTACCAATATAGCTATATAAAAGCGAAACAACGTTTTTCGTTCTGGCGACTTTTGAACGAATCCTAACCCTAACCCCCCCAACTAACCATTCTGTACCGTCACAATATATATCAATTCTCTATATAAATCACCAAAAAAATGAAATCTAATATAAAATAAATATAATTATATTGTTGAAATTATTGATCTAAAACTAAATAACAACAAGGACTATAAAAGTCTTCATGTTGTTGATTAATCAAATTTATATTATTAATCTCTTTTATTGTATAGATTATTACTTATAGCATTAATAATTACTAATTAATTATTAATCGATTGTCAAATTAAATTTTCTAATAAAAGTATATAGTTATAATCGCTAATGAATTCATTAATTATATATTAATGATATATTGATTATAATTATAAAAACTACTCGATCAAATTAAAATTGAAGCACGCGCAAAATAAGCGAATCGCTTCAAAATCGACGATTTTGTACAAATCACCTTTTGCGCCGATGTAAATAAATCAATTAATTATTGATAGAATTATTTAAAACATTAAATATAGATTATTTTGATATTAAAATATTTATTATTAAAATTTAAAGATTAAATAATGATTTAAAAATTTATAATATTTATTTAAATATAAAGTAAAAATCATATAAAAATATTATAATTTTAAATTGATTTAAATTAAACAAATTATTATATTAAAAAATAATGAAGATATATATAAATATATAAAAAAAAAACTTTTATTTAATATAAATATTATATATTAAAATATAATATAATAGTTTTAAAAAATCGAAGTTTTAAAGGTATTTTTAATTTTTTAAAATTTTTAAAAATCTGAATAATTCATTCAAATCAAAATTATATTAAATAATATTTTAATATAGTAAATATGAGGATATAAATTATTATATATAAAAATATAAAGTGATTTTAATGATTTTTAAAAATCGAAGTTATAATAGTACTTAATGCTTGTAAACACTATATATATTCTTTTTAACTTTATTATATTATATTTTTTATATATTTTTAATATATATAATATTTATATCAAATAAAAGTGTGTTTTTTATGTATTTATATATATCTTCATTATTTTTTAATATAATAATTTGTTTAATTTAAATCAATTTAAAGTTATAATATTTTTATATGATTTTTACTTTATATTCAAATAAATATTATAAATTTTTAAATCATTATTTAATCTTTAAATTTTAATAGCAAATATTTTAATATAAAAATAATTCAAATTTAAAATTTTAAATAATTTTATAAATAATTGATCGATTTATTTACGTTAGCGCAAGAGGTGATTTATATAAAATCATCGATTTTGAGGGTTTTTCGGTAATTTGCGCGTGCTTCAATTTTAATTTAACCGAGTATATAAATAAAAAAAACTTAATCAAGCATCAACAAAGAAGTTTTCATGTTTTTAATAAACAAGGGTAGTCCTTGTTACTAATTAATGACTGATAAGGATAATCCTAGTATATATTAAAATTTCTTATATTAATAACTTGATCATACTAGATTAGTTAAACCTTGTAGTCGAATGATTACGATCGATTAATTATTGATTAATAAAGATAGTATACTATTAATTGACCGCTGATTGACAGTTAATCAGCGGTCAATTGATAAAGACATACTAGTAATTAATATAGATCATGATATATTAATAATTTACTAATAATTTACTATTAATTAATAAATAAAATTTACTCCATATAATCTGAGTCATTTTTATTAACATTATCAACTTCATTAATACTATCACGAGTCAATATCATTATTAATACTCTTAATATAATACTAGTATTCTTAATACTCTATCATTCATCAATATATTATTGATGTATATATATAAACTTTAACTAAATTAATTAATTTTATTGATAAATAATCTTTTTTTTATAATTGATAATATTCAAGCTATATGATATTTAAATTGAAAAAGAATTCTTTTTTAAAAAATCATATAATTAAATTATTCTATATAATCTTTTATTATTTTATATAATTCTTATATTTAATATTATAAATAATCAATAATTTTTATATATTTTAAATTTATATAAAACTTTTCAAATTAAATCATTTATAATTCTAAAAATTATATTATTAAAATAATTTTATTAAATATTCTTTATTAATATATTTTTTACATTTTTTTTATTTATAATTCAAATTACAATTAATATATTATTAATATATAATTAATAAATATATTAATAATTATTATAATTATATATTTTTACTATAAAATTCAATATAATAATCGATTAATAATTAATTGATAATCATTAACGTAAATAATTTATATAAATAATCTTTATTTTATCGATTAAAACTTTTTATATTGATGAGCGATTTTAATAATATAATTTTTATTATTATTTAACTTTATTTTAAAATTCTGTATAAATTTAAAATATATAAAAATTATTAATCAATATATTATTAAACATAAAAATTATATAAAATAATTTTATCATATAATTCTTTTAAAAGAAATTCTTTTTAACTTAAATATTATATAACATTATTAATTATAAAAAAGATTAATATTATTTATTAACAAAATCAATCAATTTATCACTAGTTGAAGTTTACTACTAGTAGTACATGTATATATTAACGATATAATAATGAATTATAAAGAGTATTAATAATATAAATAATAATTATAAAACTGATTAATAAAAATATAATATTATATAAAATAAATTATATTTATTAATTAATAGTAAATTAATAATTTATCTTTATTAATCGATACTAGTAATTAATTAATAATATACTATCTTTATCAATTAATAATCAATTACTAGTAATAATCAATTGATAATCAATCGACTGCAGAATCTAATTAATCTACTACTAGTAGTAAATCTATTAACATAAAAAACTTTAATATGATACTAGTATATTAGAGTTATCTTTATTAGTCATCAACTAATAAAGACTACTCTTGTCTATTAAAACTTAAAGTATAAATTTTTTTTGTTGATGTTATTATTAATAATTTAAGATTACTAGTATTAGTAAATAATGATTTTAAAATTTAAAATATTTAATTAAATATAAAATAGAAATTATATGAAAATATTATAATTTTACTAGTACTAGTAATCTAATCAAAATCAAATAAATTACTATATTAAAAAATAATAAAGATATATTTAGTAAATATACTAGTAGAAAAAGACTTTTATTTATTAATATAATCATAAATATTATATTTTAAAATTCAATATAATATTATAAAAAAATCGAAATTCAAAAGATATTTTAAATTCTTTAAAACTTTTAAAACTTTTAATAATTTATTCAAATCGAAATTATATAAAATAATATCTTAATACAATAATTATAAAGATATAAATTATTATATATAGAAATTTGAAATGATTTTGATGATTTTTGAAAATGAAAATTATAATAATGCTTAATATTTATAAATATTATATATATTCTTTTTAATTTTATTACACTTTATATTTTATATGTTTTGAATATATATAACTTGAAGATTTATATTAACTTTTAAAATCTCTTTTTTATATATTTAAATATATCTTCATTCAAGTTTTTTTAATATAATAGAATATTAGAAAAGTTAAATATAATAAATTTAAATTAAATTATTGAATATTAAATTGAATATTATTTTAATATAATATTTTAGATTCACTATAAAAAGATATTTCAATTAAAAGAATATATATATAATTACTATATAATTAATAAAAATAATAAAAATGATATTAATGATATTTTAATTAAAATAATATTAATCAATTTATTTAATAAAAATAATTAAAATGCATCAATAAAAAACTTTTTATGCTTTTGATAGACAAGAATAATCCTTATTAGTTATTGACTGATAAAGATGACCCTAGCATATAATAAAATAATTTATGTTAATGGATACGAGTTGATTAGATCTTGCGGTCGATCACGATTGATTGCGGTCGAATGACTGTCAATTGACTGTCAATTAACTATTAATCAATAAGGGTATATTGTCGATTTATTGCTAATTGACTGTTAATTAACAAGGATATACTAGTAATTAATAAAGATATACTAGTAATTTATTGTCAATTGATAAATAAAATTTATTTTATATAATACTATATTTTTATTAATTACTATTAATAACTTAATCAACTTTATTAATATTATTAATAATCATGTATTATTAAGATTATTAATAATTATATATTATTAATATTATTAACTTATATTATTAATATTCAAGTTATTAATACTTTTAATGTATTTAATACTAGTATCTTTATTAATTATTAATATATTATTGATGTATACTAGCATTAATCTGTATGTATAAATTTTACTAGTTAAATTAATTTATTTTATTGATAGTAAATAATAACTTTTTTTATAATTGATAGTATTATATAATACTAGTAGTATTTAAGTTAAAAAAGAATTTTTTTAAAAAAATCATATAATCAAATGACTTTATATAATCTTTATACTAGTATTACTAAACAGTATATTAATCAATAAATTTTATATATTTTACTACTAGTACTACTAGTAACTTCGATTGAAATTTATATAGAACTTTAAAATAAAGTTATATAATAATAAAAATTATATTATCAAAATCATCTAATTAAGCTTTTTTATTTATATAACTTTTATAATTTTTAATATATAATTATAATCAATATACTGTTGATATGTAATTAATGAATTTAATGATGATTTTAATCGCATGCTCTTATTACAGAGTACATCTTAGCAGCTGCCAGTGATTGACCGTTAATTGACAATCATCAATGATTGACGTAAATTGTTTGTATGGTTCAAGTTGATCCTTGTATATTTGATCAGAATTCTTTTTGCTGATGTGATATTAATTATATTTTAATTAAAACAATATTAATCAATTTATTTATATTAATACAAGAGATGTTTTGTACAAAATTGTCGATTTGAAGGGATTCGCTTATTTTGCACGTGCTTCAATTTTAATATGACCGAGTAGATAGTGCTAGTAGATATGAAAATTAGCATCTCGAGTAGAAATTGAGGATGGCTTTTCGGCCACGACCCACTCTTCTGATTAGAATATATAACCCCTTTCTTCGTACGAAGTACGAGGAAAAAGGAGAATAGATGAATATATGTTTTTTACTACTTGTTATTAACAACTTACCTAAGTGACCCCAACACATACAAACCAAAAACCACCAACAAGCACCTCTACATCCAAAACCTACAACAAAAAATGGCAGTAACATCCACCCTCATATCCAGCCCCATCTCCCCCCAACCCCCCATCACAAAACCCCAATTCGAAAAGATAATCAACCAATTCTTCCTCGAAATCCCCCACAACCCTCCTCTCCTCAAACTCCCCCCAAATATCGAACAATCCATGCACGACCACTTCCTCACCCTCCTCCACACTGAAAACCTCGACCCCAAAAAGCTCCCCAAAATAATAAGCATAGCCCTCGCAATCGGTCACGGCTGCTACCCCTCCCACCCCGCTCCCCTGCAAGAACTAATCTCCCTCTACACCGTGTACTTCTACCTCGTGGACGACTTCACCCGCGAACTCCTCCCCATCTTGCGGAACTACCGACGGAACCTCATAGCCGGTAAATCCAACGGTCTACTGCTCGATAGCTGGACGCAACTTCTCTCGAAATTTGAAGAGTATTTTGGCCCGTTGTCGATGGATTTGATATGGAGTAGTACAATGGAATTTATCACTCTGAATGTATTTGAGCATGAAACGGAGGGGAAACTTATTTTCCATGCTGGCGCTGGAAAGGTTCCAAATTATCTCCGCGTGAAGAATTCGCTCGTTGAGCCCTTCGCATATTTTGTTTTCCCCAAGGCACTATTCCCCGAAGAAACATCCCTAGTGTCGTGGATCCAGGCGATTCCAGATCTATTGGAATTTAGCTGCGTCGTTAACGATTCGCTTTCGTTTTACAAGGAGTCGGTTGTTGGCGCGGAACGGGATAATTATATTTATAATTATGCGGCGGCGAATGGGTTGGGTGTGGAGAGGTCGCTGGAGATTGTGGTGGAGAATATGGTGGCTTGTATTAGGAGGTTGAGGGGGATGTTTGAGGGGGGTCGGGATGAGGATGAGCGGATTCTTAGGGTTGTGAATGAGTATATTGTTGGGGGAATTGGGATGCATGGGAAGGAGAGGTATCGTTTGGGGGAATGTGGGATTCCGAAATTATTCAGAGAAGCGTAAATGTGATGGATAGATCAAGAATGAGAGGGGAAGGTTGGGGCCTGTGAAGGGGGGACAAGGAAGGTTGGCTGGGAGGCGTAGCGGTCTTGATGTGGTTCATGTTACTCCTAATTTGAAATATATTTTATCGAAATGAAGTAAGTATCCGTCCCCGTATTAATCAAATTGGAATACTTATCCAAACAATATACGATCATATATCGATTTTGATGCTCGAGTCTTTGTGTTCTAAATAAACATTTATAATCCAACCTTTTTTTAAGTTATTTGAATATTGACTCAGAACTATTCAAATATCTATACTCTGAACGAATACACAGAAATGCATCAACTCGTCCCGACAACAGGACTCTCAAGAGATATCATATCCTTCTTCAATGACCCAAGTTTACCATTCAAGATACCTGTATCATACCCATATTCAAAAACACTATCATGATCAGGATCCTTCAATCTATCACAAACACAATGAGCAGTGCTACCACTCAGATCCAATTCCAGGGCACGAGCAAAGTCCTCAGCGCGCAAGAACCCATACGATTCTTGCGACATGCAAACCTCCCTATCAGGTATCGTTTGGCAGACACAGGAGCCTGCAGCATAATGAGATGCAATATGAAGCATTCTCCTTTGCCAATGAGAAATTGCATCGGAGTCAGCAGTCCAAGCGGAGATATCCTCTTGGCAGTTAGGAAATATGCAGCCAGCTGTTGTGGGAAGATCATGAGATTCAAAATGACTTTGCGAGTGAAGAATCCATTCTTCTAGATGATTGGATACAAAGAATACTTTGCAGCCGTTGTAAGAAAACTCACAAGGTAGCACGTACGTTGTTTTGGCCGATGACTGCATTTGTTCTTGAGTCTCTGATACTATGAGAGATGCTCGATCGAGTACTTGTTTAGGTGTCTTTGAGTGGCGAGACATGATACTAGTACTAGTAACTGAGGAACTTAGTCGGTGTCCTGTCGAAGTTTCGGATTCACCTGACACGGAAGTGAAGGATTTCGATTCAAGGGACTGGATCTTGTCTTTTTTAACTTGCTCTAATTCTGACTCATTCAGTTGATATTGATCCCGGTCTATTCGGCCGCTAATGAGGTTCGAAATCCATGGCATATTTTTATCGGCGAGAAAAGTATCAATGGTAGAAGGTCCAGTGGGCAAACTTCGCAGCATACGTTGGGAAATCAACGATAATGGTGAAGAGGGCTGTGATGACCTCTTATTAGCAAATTTCGTTTCGGCTTTTGTTGCAAATTCAATGCAAGAGCAACGTTCAGTCAAACTTCCGAAATACAATTTGAGATATGTGCTATCCGGACGGTCACCTGGATGTTCACTGATCATCTCTCGTACAGTCGATATATCAATGGTGAGCCGTGGACCGAAGTAGTATTCTACCTTATCCAACCACGAATTATAGAAGCCATGGTTCTTGGAGGACTCCTCAAGTAGTTCCTGTAGTTCTCCAAGATAAAGAGGCAATACGCAAACCATGAGCGTCAGAATTTCAACGAATATGCAGCCTAAAGAAAACACATCTGCCTATCGATCCCCGTAGCTAGCATTCATGAGTGTCTCAGAACCTTCGATGTTGAAATGAGACACAAACACGCATTCACCGTAGATGAGAACTTTAGATGATGCCAAGTCCCCAAGTACAATGTTTTCATTGTGTAGAAAATCGAGAGTTGAGGCTAGACATCCAACCCAGTTCAGCAGAAGACGAGTTTTATTGAGCGTCGGCTTTTGACTTCTATGGGAAATATTGGCCATAAATGTGCGAAGATCAAAGTCTGCAACCGGTGACATGATGAAAGAAACATAGTTGAGATTTGAAGACAGGTCTATTTCAACCAGATCCATGATATGCGGATTTGATTCTCTTCCAATCCGTCTTCTGTTCTCAAATTCTCGGATAATTTCTAAATATTGCAATGTTGATTTGCGTCTCCGAGTGGTCTTCCGTACGAAAACCTTTTGTGAGAATATATGATGTACCGCTATGAACTCCTGTTTTGATCCTAGTGTAAGATTTGCGAGAGTCTTGTAATCCATGGTTGATTGAAAATTGGATATGCCGGTAGTGATTTGGTGTTGCGCCTTGAGAATATTGTCGTAGGTCACTTTATTGTCGAAGATCGGTTCATTGCCAGAGGCTAATTCATTATCGGAGACCAGTTCATTTTCGGAAACCATTTCGTTGTCGGAGATCAATTCATCGCCGCAAGTCAATTTATTGTGTAGATTCAATTCAGACGACGACGTTAATACAATGGGAATATCTTCCCTGTTGTTGTTCGTAGTATAAGGTGGAAGAACGCTTGCGAGACTCGTTTCCTGATTGAGGAACCATCGGAAATAGTGCCGGCATCCTTGGTTGGAACCCTCTTCCATCATCATCGTCAGATCGGTTGTGATCTGACTGGAATGTAGTAGTTGTTTGCGAACTTTGATACTCTCTGAAAGGAAGCTTCCACCAAGATACTCTGTAGCCATTCTGGAAATGGTCCGCAGCGTGATTCGATCTCTGGAGTCAATGCTCAAATAGTTGACCACAGAACCCACACTCCCTTGGCCAATTGCTCACAACAGGAAGACTCCACATTTCGGCCTCTGTAAACTTTTGTATCTCATGCGTAGAACGAACATGTTCGATCAAGTGATCCTTACGAATGAAAACTGTTGAGGTCACTTAGGCAGTAAAATTATATAAAACATCTATTCTATATGATCCTTTTTCTTCGTACGAAGTACTAGTTCAGTACGAAGAAAAAGGATCATATATACTAAGTAAAAGAGTGTGACGTGGCCGGCACGTGCTAATCACGTGCACAGTCAAAAACTTTTCTGTTGTTTTGGGCTCCAATGCATGCAATACTATGTTCTTCTAGTTCTTGATGGTCCAATGCAATATAGTAGCAATACGGACATACTAATAAATCGCTTGAGATACAATGAAGACACATGTATTTTTGCTGTAACCAATGGCTTTGCTTTCCTTCATGCCTCATCCAATCACCCTTGGATTTAAAAGAACTAGCGCAGTTTGGGAAAGTACACTGGTAGATTTCGATATTTCTCCAGTTCTGGTGTTGGATAGACGGACTATTAGAGCTTGTGTCGCCTATTGAAAGATATGGCGTAGAAAGAGTGGCATGGGAAGTAAGGCTCGGGCCTAAACTCATTGCCTGGAATGATGATGAGCTATCATGAGAGATGAGTTACTCAAATCCACTAGACAATTCAAAATTGCCAGCTTCTGTGCTTGGGCCAACGGGGTTCGAGATTGCATGACTGGCATCAACATCCATCCATGACAACCAATCAGCATCTTGGCCGAGTGATGCGCCATTGATTTGGTGGTTTGATGAGATTGCACCTACATCAAACCCATTCCATTCAGTCTCTGCCGCATCGTTTCTTTTAGTAAAATGATCCTCGCTACCTGTCGATGGTCAATATCGCCATAATATAAGTGTAAGGCATATAGAAACCTACTAAAGCGGATAAATTCAAGAATTTGGTTGGCATTGCGATTGATTAAGTCATCCTCAACGTAATCAAGAATTTCGGGATCCATAAGAGCTAACCAGATCAAGAAGAATCTCTGCAACGTGAGATTCATACTGCCAATTTTGGTGAGCTGACATGGGTAGGTAAGCACATAACAGACTACCGGATGTCAATCTGTACCGATGCAGGTAATACATAGATAGTTAAATTGAAATAAAGACTAATAAAAATGTTGTTTATAAAGAAGTTGAAACAAAGTGGTTGGAGGAGATGTAAAGTAATGATAACATTAAATTCGACGGATGGTGGAAAGAGGAATATAAGTTATCAACATGGAAAGTTTGGGAGAGGGCGACAGGAACTCTGGGCGACCAATAAGAATGAAATACCTAGGTATCTATCGCCCAAATTTGACAAGGTGTTTGGTTGGGCATTCCCTAATATTTGTTCTAGAAGAGAGTCTTGATTCGAGCAAAAATGCCAGCCATCGAACGAAACGACAATGTAACGCGAAAACAACTTGTTCCGATAAGATGAGATACTATTTCCATCCTTTCTATCTAATGGCCCCATTTGGAAAGATCCCAATTGTTGTGTAACTTTCACGCATACCCATTCCCATTCAAATCAACAACATCAATGATTATGTATTCGAGAGATCGATCAGCTATCATCTTTCTATCGTTTTCATAGCACTAACCAAGTAATAGATGATATCAGATTGGAAAAGTAACCAACCATCCTTTCACCGACATTACATTCGATGGAGACCGATGGAAGAGGAGTCTTAAAACACATCGCTCTAAGCTTCCATATTTATTTTTGTAGAGATCCAAGCGCAACTCGAATTTGAGATATAACTTTTGCTGACTTTGTCTGGATAGAGATGGGCTTTCGAACCATGTTGTAAATCCCACAAGTTTTCTTTGTATCATATATCTTCAGGAAAGCATCCAAAAATTTAAAATTTATTGGCCCTCGGAGGCCACTTCCTCGCTTCAGTTCAAAAAGAGAGTGCATGAGAAACCAAACGCTTCTTGTGAGTGGGTGCACGTGAGTAATTAACTACTCACAAAATGTCGCACAAATGTTGCACATCTATAATACATGCAGGCAGATGAACCGTACAATTCACAAACCTATTGATTTTCACGTGAAGTACCCACATGTTCTTATTACACATCTACTTGATGCGCATCTACCTATATAAAAGAGACTCATACTAAGCATGAAAAGAGATAGATACTTTATGTATATGATCATCGACTATATTAATCTATCTATCTATCTATCTATCGATCTAGAGATCTAGTTATATCTTACATCTATTAATATGACATAAAACACAAGTTCTAAAAACTTGCTGCATATTTTCATCAATCATATGATATGTACCACCGACCAATCAGCCGATCGACTCCGTACGCCATCCCAACCAAGATGCCCCCATCCATCCATTCATCCATTGATCAACCACATATCAGGGTATAAAACCACCTCGCCTGGATCGAGAGAGAAAGAGAGAGAGAGACAAAAAGTGAAAAACGAAACATCCACCCTAACCACAACCCCACACCTCACCTCACCGTCTAAAAATTCCTCGAAGGAATAACCGGTTCCCTCGAATTAGCAACCGCACCCCCGGTCTCCCCATAAACCCTCTGTTCATGCCCCACGCCATTATACCCCCTCATTCTACTCTCCTCCTCCATGCCCATCGCCATCTCGACCTCCGTCTCCTTACTCTCATAATGCTTCGTCCTAATCGCGGGGATAAAATCGATCGCAAAACTCCACACATAGAATGTATAAATAAACGCGATGATCCATTCTACGATGGCGGCGGCATTCCAGATGCTTTTGCGGTTGAGCACGGCGAAGGCGATGGCGAGGCCAAATTCCACGAAGATGAAGGTTAGTTTTACCCAGAAGGAGATGCGGAGGACGCGGTGTTGGCGGTAGTGCATCCCGAGGCGTTGGTATTCCCAGCAGATGAAGATGGCGGAGATGATGTAACCGCCACTGTAGAATAATTAGCATATTTTCTTATCTCTGGATTTGTGAAAAGCATCGATATACTTACATGAAGATGACTAAACAAACATCGTGTGCGGTGTGATGCTTAACATTATTAAGACAAGTAAGACAAATCAAACCGATTCCTCCAATAAGTGAAGCGATGATAGCGAGTGCCGCAAGAACTTTCTGAAATGTAGATGTATTTCCATGTAAACGACCACTATGACGAAGCCATCTCTCTGCGATAAATACAATGTCGAATGTAACTACCGTTACTGTTCCCATGGCAATGAAGAGTGGTTGGAGTCTATGGGCTCCGATATCAGAGATATATCTATATGACAATAAGTTGTTAGATAGGTGCTCATTGGATGAAATGAAGAATTGGTATGAGAGGGGAATACTCACGCAATTGTTTGTCCATCATCCATAGGTGTTATAATTGGTGATCCATCTTGAACAGTCCATGTTAATAACATGGCGAGAAGCATAGCAAGCCATACCAATCCTGAAAAGACTGGTATCATCCAATATGATATTCCAAACATTTTTGATTATTATCTGCAGATTATGGCAGATCAATTGATCTTGTAGATGAGATGAGATGTTATATTCTGTTATGTTGCTGACTCGTTTGAAGGCAAAAAGGATGCTGGTTGGTTTTGAGGCAATCTCTACAATAAATTTATGATTGAGAGAACCTATGGAAATGAGATGATAGGAGAGAGGAGGAGAAAACGACAGGGTAACCTGTACGTAAACCTAAGTAGATATTGCTATATGAAAAATGAAGTTCAATTGAAAAGATGAAGATATAACTTGAAGAGGGTGGAAAAGAAAAAAGATCAGCAAAGTATTACCATACATATGTTTGGTTTTTTCAAAAAGTACAAGTACCAGAACGTACCAGACCCGTTGACGAAATTTGTTGCGTTACACGCTAGAGTTCTCGACGTCATCGCTCACTAATCTATATAATCCTTGACATCTGGAGATGGTCGACTGTAACTTAATGTCCGTGAAAAAACTTCGCTTTTCCGTCAATGTACTAAATAAGATGTTTTTAGTTTATTTTTTATATAAAAAATCATTTTATATATAAATTTATATGTAAATATATTTTAATTATTAGTATATAATATCATACTACTACTATGATACTACTAGTAAAACTTGAAATAGAATTTGATTTCTTTTATTAATTTTATATTTTATTTATTATATATAATCTTTTACTAATGATTAGTATGATATATAGCATTTTTACAAGTTACTAGTATATACTCAGGCTAGTAAATATTAATTTTAAAAAGTAATTCAATAAATAATTGAAATCTTTATATTAAAATATAATTTTTATAATTCAAGTTTTTTTAGAATTTTAAACTTGAATCTACTAGTATAGTATTCGAAATCTAACTTTTATATAACTTTGTGTACAAAATCAATTTTTCTTTTTTTTTTATAGAAGATAGTAAACTCGCTTATATTTTGCTTGCGTCGATAGAAGGGCGAAGTCTTTTCACGGAGGTTAAGTGAAGTCCGACGATTATTGTAATTCTGGAGGTTAACCGGCTCACCCGGTTTCATTTTTACTTTATTTATCTATTTTTTTCTGTCAAGATCGAGTTTGAATTCAACGCCATCAGCTTATTAATCATCATTGAGCTGGGGACGACGCCTTGGACGCGTAAGTTTGAGTGGTCAACTGGTATAATTATTGAAGAAATATTTTTGACGTTGGATTTATCTTTCGATTTTTTTGATAGAGCACTTGAGTATTTGTAATGTGGTTGAGCCAAATGATCTATAGATTGTTGCGCTGATCGCCGTGCCACAACGGATGTGGCTTTACTTCTACAAACCTATTCAGAATTGTCCAAATCAAAAACACTTGAAGTATCGCACCCACCTTGTTGAAGGAGGTAGAAAATAAGGGACTCAATGATATATCCTCATAATTATATTCAAACCATTATTTTGTATTCATGATCAGAAGCCTCACAAATATAAAATTTCAATCCTCATCTCATACAACACCCCTCAAATCATCCATCCATCCATCCATCCATTCATCCATCTTAGTTAGATCTTCACCCACTCACTCACTCAATTGGGGGTAGGTATGCTTTCTCTAAATAGGCGCGCAAACCACTTAGACGTGCAACAAAATAAATCTCAAGCCACGTGAACTCATCACGTGGATAATCTCCCATTGGATGATATTCTTCCTTACTCGTTCAACATTGAACAGCGCTGGACATGTACCAAAATGCGAAAATTTGCATTTACTTCACTTCAAACGCCCTACGGTATCACGTATTCAGGGAGCGAACCTAAATAGAATTCAATGACTTTTTTAAATAAACTTTAGAAAATCGGTCATTTTAGTGTCTAGACATATTAAAACTTTAAACATTAATATACTAAACTTGCAATTAATTAAAAATTGAATTTCATTTAGTATAAATTAATTAAATTTAAATTCAAAAATTAACTTTGAATAAATTTTAGCTAAAATTTATTGATTTAAAACTATATTTAAAATGGCTTTATCATCAATTTTAAATCACAAAATTATTATTTAACTTAAATTTTTATTAGTTAAAGATTTATTTAACTCTTTATTAGATCTATTATTTAATCTTTTATTAGATCTATATAAATATGGCTTTAAATTATAAAGCTGTAATCACTTTTAATTTAAATTTCATTTTTTATAAATCAACAATTTTATCAACTTAAAAAAAATGATTTTCTATAAAAAATTATGGAATTTAAAAGTATATTTATATTACTTATTGATATATACTAATATTAGCTTAAGTATATTAATAATATAAAAGATGCGGGGTTAGTTTTGGTAGATTAGTTAAATTAGGAAATAATAAAGTATATCAATTATTAGTATATACTAATTTTGTATATAAATGTAATTTTATATGTAAATATAATTTTGTATGTAAATGTAATTTTGTATACAAATGTAATTTTGTATGCAAATATAAATAAGAATGCACTAATTTTATATATAAACTTTATATTAATCTAGTGTTATATAATTACCTAAAATAAACTTGAAAATCGATGAAAAATCTAAATTGAATTTGTATTAGTATAAGATCACTCCCTGAAAATCAACTTATAATGCAATTGAGATTTAAATTATAATGCAAAAATTTCTTTCCTTAAATAGTATTTAAGAAATCCTTAAATACGTGATACCGTAGGGAACATCGTAAGATCTTTTAGTAAATCTTGGTCAAAAACCAGGCAAATCTCACCTCCAAGCCATTCATAATGACCTGTAAACATTAGATATTCTTTCACTCAACAAGCTCATCAAAGATCAAGAGGGTGGACCCCCGGTGGAGGACGGTCTTATAATCTGAACAATGACAATGATATATAAAGATCTGCAACAAAACTATATTTCACGTGCACACTCTACAAAAGCGATTTATCATTGGATGAACACCAATCACTTGGGGCATCTTCACTACTAATCTAATCTACTCTACCACTACCCAATCCAGCCATTGCAACAGAAATAACCACACGACAAATCCTCCATAAAAGACATTCATTCTCACGTGCAACAATCACATATACATACATCACCATCTCACGAAAATCCATCCCTCCATGTCCCTCTCCCTCCCATCTTAACCTCACATAACACTTCAAAATCGCAATCTAAAAACCACTTAAACGTCAGATAAATAGACATCACACCCGATAAGCAACGATCTCCAAACCTCACAGAATACCACACGCAGAGATTGCTATTGGATATTGCATAGGAGATATTGGGCATCAGTTCATCATCCTTATATCACAGCGTCTGGTGAAACGCAAGTGGTTCTTGTGGAGTGCAAGAATCTTCAAATCCCACAAACCAAATACATGCAAGCTGGGGATATAATTGGATTAATATAAAAACCCTCGTATAACACAACATCGATTCAAATCTCAGCATTGACAAATAGTATTCGTGATATTGTATGATAGAAAGCGAGTTGAGATGGGTGATAATTCTCAAGCCTCATGATATTCATACGCTGGGGATATCATTGGATTTTGGATGGACGGATGGATGGTGCGATGTTGTACAGTGTTGGTTTGATATATTTGAGCAAGTAGCTTTTATGAGGGTTTATGGAAGGGAGCAGAGGGGAGATATGGGATGATCGGATGGGATAGTATGTGATTGATTGGATGGGATGGGGAGGTTGGATGTGCACGTGTGTGTGTGCGGGACTCAGGTGGTATTGTTGATAATGTTGAATTGGATAGATGGATATATTTTATCTAGCTGTAACATATAGAGATGATTCTAGTACACTGGAATCGAATATATAGGGAGATATTCTGGTGGAAGATTCTTGTATATGGCGAACATTTTGATGATAAGAGAAGAGAAGTTGGGGAGTTTGTGGGTATTCATTTAGGACTGGTAGCACGATACGAACAGAAGAGGGATAGTTGAGAGCTAGGAGCTACAGCCGGGCAAAGTAGATCGATCGAGTAGCACATAAACACATAGCAACAAAACACAACGCAGGTACCGATGAACCCCTTGATCCTAATCACAATCACTTACTTGCACAAGATTTACTTAACCGGCATATTGAACATCCAACGACGATATAAAGTGGAAACCTTTCGTAAAGAAACTTCATAATATTTATCTAAAAAAAAGCAAGAAGAGAGACTCCGCCAACAACAAAAACTAATTCATGCTCCTGGTACGAACAGTCCATCCATCCATTCATCCCCATTCATGTATGGGCTATTTCCTTCAGATCCTTATTTGCCCGTTCAAGTTAACAGCAAACCCATAAATCAATTTAAATCAATTCCAGAATTATGTTTTTAATTCTAACCCAATCGCTCATCCGCCCATCCACTTACTTGATGAAAAATACTCTACAACTTCGCCGTCATCTTTTCTCCCTTGTGAAGACATTCAACAGCATCATTGATCAATTCATCCACGACAGCCTTTGCACTCTTCTTCTCATTAACAACAGCAGCAGCCTTACCCATCAAAAACGGTCTCGCATTATCCATTGTCTCATCATCGATATCATCACCCAAAGTTTCGAAATCATGCTCAACAGGAATAACACCCTTAGATGTAAGTTCCTTGATCTCAGCCGCGCGATTTTGCTCCCAATTCTCAATGTAAGGATTGGTTCTTACACGTAATGGTCGACCGGTGAAGATGATGGTTCGGATATTATCATCATGACCGGCTGTTCGGACGGCCTCTTGATGTGCTTTTGGTGCACCGGCTTCGTCGGTTAAGATAAATCTAGTACCAACCCACACGGCGCTTGCACCCAGCATCAAAGCGGCCGCAACAGTTTGTCCATTGAAGATACCTCCAGCAGCAATAACTTGTACGGGTTTCCCGTTCATGGGGCTAGTCCTTCCTTTGCAGAGTTCGACAACTGATGGGATCAATACGGTTGTGGGAACATCTCCGGTGTGTCCACCTCCCTCACCACCTTGTGCGCAGATGATATCGACGCCGAGATCGAGACATTTCTTGACGTGTTTTGGGTGACCGATCATGTTCATATAGAGGATACCGGATTTGTGGAGACGTTCGACGACGTGTTTTGGCGGTACACCGACGGCGGAGACGAAGAGTTTGGCGCCGCTATCAATGATGATGCCAATAAGTTCGTCGAGTTTTCCCTTTGTGTAATCATAACTATCGTTGTCAGCAGATAATCACTAATCAAAAAAGTCGATGCCAACGCAAAAATAATTGAAATTGGAATTGATATCTTACTTTGTTTTCCTGGCAGAACCTCCAACTTGTGGTAAAAGAAGATCGACACCGAAAGGAGCATTCTTGTCATCCAAAAATGATTTAAGTTCGGCGATTTGTTCTCTCAGCATGTCTGGAGTATATCCAATACCACCGAGAACACCAAGACCTCCGGCATTTGTTACAGCGGCTGCGAGCTTTGGACCAGCAGCTACATTCATTCCCGCCAGAAGAATGGGGTGGTTAATTTTGAGGAGGTCAGTGACCGTTGTGCGGATTTGTTCTATGGTAAACAATGAGTTTATTGATACCTCGGATAATAGATGGCATGTAAAGATTACTTACGTTTGGAAGCCATTGTTTTGGGTATCTTTCTTTGACAATAATACAGATATTAGATATGTAGTTGACTTTGTGGGGAATGAAGGTGGAGTATTGTAGAAGAGTAGAATAAATAGGAAGTGATTGATAAATAAAGGAGGACAGATGAAATTATTTGAGGAGTTGGTTCTATCTCGGTATTAAATTATTCTGGGGTAAAAGATGCCTCGGTATACTGTTAGTGTGGGGCTATGCTATTTTCGGTCAAAGCCGCATGATCAAACCAAATGGTAGACCGAGAAAAAAAAAATTGACTGTTATTCACGTGCAATCGTATTGGTTTGACCAATCTCCTTCACGTTTCCGAAGTGCATCGGCGACGGATATTCTATTCTCATTGGGATTACATTTTCATATATTGATTTGAAGCTCACTATGGGAGTACCAAATAAAAACACCATAAGCTGATCACTATTCGAATTAGGTTTTATATATATGTACGGTGACTGGTTCCAGCGTACTTAACCAAACAATTCTCAATTTATTTTCCATCTACACATCTTGGCAGTGAATAACCAAATTATCTATTCATGAGGCTCCCTTTAAATCAACTCGTCGGAAGACGAGGTGTTAGTCTTCGAAAAAGATGTTTCAATGTTGGTTCTGATGCTACCCATAAAGCAAGGCATCCCAAATCCTTCATATCCCGACAATATAGCTCTGATAGTATCAAATCAGAAGTTCCACCACAATGGACTCAACATCGACTTAGTACCAACCGACTTGATCAAATTGATCATGAAAAGTTCTCTCAATCCCCAAAACAGTTGAGACGGGCATATATTGCACTCGGAAGTAATCTTGGCGATCGAATTGCAATGATCGAAACAGCATGTAGAAAGATGACAGAGAGGGGTATAAAGGTAAAACGAACTAGCGCCTTATGGGAGACTGAACCTATGTATGTTTTGGATCAGGATAATTTCATCAATGGAGCTTGCGAGGTGAGTTCGCTTCTTTTTTTGCTAATGGATTCCCCCCTGATCGTCATGCATAATGAGGGGTCAGGCTGCGGCCCGAGGCTCGGCTAGCCGATCTCTAGATGTTACTAGCGACTAATTGTAATCAGGTGGAAACAACTCTACAGCCTCTGGCTTTACTAGACGAGCTTCAGAGTATTGAAAATGAAATGGGTAGAAAGAAAGTTATCGATAAAGGCCCACGGAATATCGATTTAGATATCCTTCTTTATGAAGGGGAGGTTGTAGATCACCAGAGACTACAGGTCCCTCATATCGGTATGCTTGAGCGAGAATTTGTGCTTAGGCCATTAGCAGAGTAATATCTTACCAGTTGTCTCTTAGTAGACGAAAATTTGCTAACAATAGCATAGTCTTATTCCGGGACAACCCCTGATACCCAAATACCCATGGAAATTCACCCAAGATTACCTGAATGAACTTCCACCATCTTCGACTCCACTATCAACTCTCACTCCATTGAACTCATTCATACCACCTTTAAATGCATTAAAATCAAGTCGTCAGACCCAAGTGATGGCAATCTTGAATGTCACACCTGACTCCTTCTCTGACGGAGGATTACATAAACGCGATGACCTATCAGAAGTTATCTCCAACTTCATCAAAAACGGAGCAACAATCATAGACGTAGGCGGTCAATCCAGTGCCCCCGGCGCCCCCGACATCACCCCCGAACTCGAAATCCAACGCATCTTACCCGCCATCCAACAAATCCGCAGCCTACCCGCCGGCAAAAACATCGCCATCAGCGTCGACACCTATCGAGCCTCCGTAGCAGAAGCCGCCATCAACGCCGGCGCAGATATAATCAACGATATTTCCGCTGGTCAACTGGATTCAAAAATGCTTCCTACAATGGCCCGATTGGGCTCAACCGTGTGTCTAATGCACATGCGAGGTACCCCCTCCACAATGAACAAACTCACCGACTACACCCCCTCAGGCCTAATCCCGACCATCGCATCCGAACTGCTCTCGCGCGTCGCCGCCGCCGAGGAGGCAGGTATTCACCGCTGGCGTATAATCCTGGACCCCGGCATCGGATTTGCGAAAACGGCAGAACAGAATTTAGAAATCCTGCGGTACATGCATGAATTAAGGGAGTGGCCGGGCTTACAGGGATTTCCGTGGTTATTGGGTTCGAGTCGGAAGAAATTTGTGGGGGTTGTTACGGGGAGGACGGAGCCGAGGGAGAGGGTTTGGGGGACTGCGGGCACGGTGGCGGCAGCGGTGCAGGGGGGTGCGGATATTGTTAGGGTGCATGATGTTGAGGAGATGGGGCAGGTGGTTAGGATGGCGGATGCTATTTGGAGGGTTTGATGGGGAGTGAAGAAGTGATGAAGAGGGAGGTAGATCGATTAGTTGATCTGTGCTCTATTGTTCACTTGTATGCTATTTTGACTATCGGTAGATATATCGTGAGCGGTTTGGCTAGTGGTATAGCGAAGCGAGTGATTGGACTTACTAGTAGTAATGGCGATAAAGTAAATACCAAAACTTTGTGATTAATCAAAATTTGAACGTTCACTCCTTCTCTATAACCAAACATCACAAGTGAATCAACTGCAATTTAGGTTTTTAACAATCTAACTGCGTGCTAAAATTTTCAATCTATTTATCATAAAAGTCCAAACTTAATTTGATGGATAGATGTGTTTTCGACAACAACAAAACACAACAATTTTCTTTCAACTGTTTTCAAGTGAATATTACCATTTGTCGGCTTTTGATGACCCTGTACACCGAAAGTTATTATGTCGTTATTCTGGATTGACTTTTGTTTGTTATTGAATTATTTTGCAAATTCATTCTCTTGAGCATTCGTTTTTTGTTTTTTTTTTTTTTGCGAAAAGCTGGGTGGGCTGTGGCATACCCTTTCATCTTTTATGATTTTACTTAGAACCTTCTCATTTTTTGATGATCATCAGCTCTATACTACCAAATTTACGTTGCAGTCTTACTTTCAAGTATCATTGGTTGTTTTCTCAATGGAGTCTCTGGTTATTCCAGCCACGAACGCTGCTCTCAGACAAGGAATCAGATTTGTTAGTAGGCAGATATCATCTTTTGATAACAACGGAATCCTCGATCACTCAGGACGCGACAACTACTTGGACCTGGACGATGATGATGATGGATCCTCTTCATCTGACACTAGCGACGACAGTCTTTTCAGCCAGGCTGCCTCGATCGTCTCCAATTCCAGTGACATCACTGGAATAGAGAGCGTAGTCTCTCTGGAGGAACAGTTCTTAGAGTTATTAGGACGACTAGCACGTCGAGTATACGAGAGTGAATTTTCGATTCTACTAGCGGAAGTTGGGTTGATTGTTGAACCAACTCGACTCAATGAGTTGAAACAACAACTACTAAGACCTTGTACCGAGACCAGAGTTCAACACGTTCATGACCGCGGCATGATGTGCATTTGTTGCGAAAAGCAACTTTGTCAGGTTTGTTAATTTTAACTTTACTCTTATCTAATATTTTCAATCACTGTGCTTTTCAACTTATTGCTATCACTCTTTAGATGTTTATTACTATTCCCCCTTTACCACGGATCAATCCCATTACTCACCCTTCCAATACTCTCAGATGATAGTCAGCTAACAAAATGGTGAATAGAACTGCGCCTACTGCATCAGCGACTACATGGGTGAACTCAATGAACCTAACTCCAGACGCGAGCAAGAATCCACGATAGCAATTTGTCACGTCTACTCTCCATGCCCCTCAACTCGTTGCTCATATGCCATCATCACAATGAACGGTGCATGCAATTGCATCGAGTTGCTTAACCTGCGGGCAAATGAAAATCCAGCAAAAGTCGCATTCAATCATTGCTATGAGTGTCTGGTGAAAAGCTTGGGATATCTGGAAAGAGCTCCGAATCCTGTATACACAAATGTATGTCTGATTTTCTCTTGCTCCTTTCTCACTTGATGTATACAAGTGGCTGCTACTGATTTTAATTGCATAGTCCTTTTGCGATTGTGGAGAAGCATTTGACCCAAGTGCATGGGGATTCAGAACTTGTCGCCTGTGCACTAGATGGTGCCCTCCTTATTATCCTGGGGATTATGTAGGAGATTATTGAGAAATTTGGTGTCCCCATGATACTGACCTAGAAGAAATGTAAGAATATGTTTGGATGTTTGGAGAGATCAGGAATCAGGACCTTGTGACCATGATGGTTATGTTCAACTTAGTTGATGGAGGAGGTATTAGGAAAATTGTGCATATAAGTGTAATTTCAAGTTGTTTATCTATTGGGTTTACTGTACTAGCGGTTTAGATCATTTTCTGTCAGAGTAGTAGCAACGATGTATTATGGGGGACGAGATGTTTAATGCTTTGTTTTATATTCTATAGCCAAATAAAAAAACATAATTGGTTCTTCCTAAACTGTTTGGAAACTTATATCTTGGTGTGTTGTCCTCAAAACAATTTAACGCACGAGATTATGCCATTTAGCAATAGGATGATGCTGGCTACTATCTGAGATCTCCAGCCCGGATATATGCATATATGAGATGTTGTAGCCAATGGTTTCTTCAAAATGCAAGATTACAGCTGAATATTTCAGACAACTATTGGGAAATCTTTTATTCTTCGAGATTGACTTGTGGTATTCACTCTTCCTCTATACATGAGTCAAGCGTGAATATTCATTCACTATCACATGCGTTATGCAAGTTCTATTAGTGAATCAACATCGATGCTAAACGTAGTGAATTGATTATTGCCTTCTTCGTATACGGTAGATCTAGTCCTAAAATCAAATGACAATTTACGGCTCCTTGAATCTATCTCCTAAGTCTACCCACCATACTCTATTCCGTAGTATGGAGCTCCGTAAAGGAATTGTATAAATTCGTGGCTTTCGCTTCAAATATCCGTCTTTCTTAAATCTTCCATTTACTTTTCATACTTAGCTGCGACTAGTATCTGCACAAATCGCCGACTACTTGACCACTTCTTTCTCATCATCTTCTATTGATCTACTCCAGCCCACATATCTTCTACGTCTAAACACCCTTTCAGCAAGATGGCAGAAACCCATATCCGAATCATTAGGCCCAGGGAGGTAATCAACGAGACAATCAATTTCTTGAAGCGGCGATTCAAAAAGATTGAAGCGCAACAAGCTAGACTCAAGGGTCTAGCAGATGATGAGATCGAAAGACAAATTAACGATCCCGAAAGAAACGTCAACGTGCCCGGAAAAAAAGTTATTGAGGTCGGAAGAAAAGTTCTCCTCGATCTTACAAGTGCAAATCTTAAGGCTCTCCAGCTAGATCAACAAAAGAGCAATCCAAGTCCAAGCACGAACAAAAAGGCCTCCAGTCATACAGACGCAGATGATCAAGAGGAGATATCGTCGGTCACATCAGACATCTCATTTGATGCAAATAGCACTGAACAGTCCTTTGGATCCAATCACACTGGGATATCCGAAACATCAGACAGATTCCTTGGTATAGCCAGTCAGAGGAATCAGTTGGTTAGTTTAATCACACAGCTGGCAAATCGCATGTGCTGGGAGGATTATAATGAGATGTTAGGGGACCTGAAGGTCCAATTCAGTGATAGCGTACTTAACCGCATCAAAAGAAATATCTTGAAACCTTGTGGCACAACCGGAATTCAACATGAATACCTGAAGGATTTGAATTGTATTAGGTGCAAGACGCAACTTTGCAAGGTAAGTTCTGAAACTATTTCGACGTCTATCCTATCAAACACGTCCCTAGTTTATCGTCCATTCCCACCACAGTCTCAACAACGCTAATAAATCAAATAGGACTGCGCTGTTTCACTAATTAACTGCATAACATCCTACCAAGACGATGCACGTATAGATATGACCGACCATTACCATCACCCCCGTGCGACAGTTGGAAAATTTCTGGCCATAGCCAAACATCACGTTTACTCGCCCTGCGATTCCCAAGAATGTCGAAGCGAACCCGTGATATCAGGCAGATGTAATTGTATGACGGCGTTGAATTTTGTGTTACACGGAGGTCCAAATCTCAACTTCTTCTACCATTGCAGACCATGTGCTAAACGAGCACTGCAATTTCTATGCCGCGATTTACAAACTGATGGTGTTGGTGATTCTTGTAATGAGACGGGGGCGATCAAGACTGTGAATCCAAATATACAGTCGAAAATCAGAGTTAGGACGAAGTCGGCATCATATTGTGATTGTGGCAAACCGTCAAGCAGTGCTCCGTGTCCGGGAACCTCCTTCGTCAAGAACCATATCTGCAGACTTTGTAGTAGAGATTGTGGGAGGCCATTTAAGGATGGTGACTTGAGAGTAAAGACGCTTACATACACGGGCAAAACCTAGGAATACGGGATCTCTTCTTTGTCTTGTGGACTTCATGGAGGTGTAGTACTTACAGTGCAAAGCACAATTACTAGTTACTGATATTTAAGAACAAGTTTTCAAGTTCTCATACATATGTGGTTTTATTGGCAATAGTGTTGTATTAGGAATGGATTTGAAGCAATTCAGTGATTCTCATTATTATCTAGCTCTACTCAGATTCGATTCTAGTGCCAGTGCTTGTTTATGTGTAGTATGCAGCATGCAGTGAAAGCCTTAGAAATATAACCCTAATCATGTGCTGAGGAATGCGATATATCTAATAAATAGATCTGGAGGGTGTTTTAAATTTTAGTTAGCAGAAAATTAGGTTGAACGATCCAAAATTTACCCTAACGAGTGAAAAGTTTTATACTAGTTTTTATACTGATGTCATCAAAACCACATACACATGTCTTGTTGAACAAATAATCCGCAGTTTCTTAAACAGTCAGTAATTTGTTAGGTTATCTACTAGTAGAATTCAAGTTGGATTGATTGTAAGTAATTAGATTATCTATAGATTATCCAACGAGTACTCGTTTTTACAAAAAGAATAAACCGCCCCATGAGACACCGTTGAGCACACTACTCATAAACTTTCCGTATAGTAGATAACAATTTATTTCGTCATATACCGGGTACTATCGCGATGGTCGCGCTAGTAGGCTGCGACACGATCATATGAGTGAATGTAGAACGCAATAGTTAGTTTCGTTATCTCCCGTGAATAAGCGAGGCTATTAGCTCTTTTCGTTCTCTACTTATATAAACCACTTCCTCCCACCACCTTTCCCATAACAACCCATTTTTATACAATTTCAAACAATCGTACTTAGAACATCTTTCAAAATACCTTCCAGATTATCTCATATCATATACTCTCAAGATATATCCTCCTATACACATACTATATCATTCATCAAATAGAATACTTCAAAATGTCTTCCACCAATGCAGGTATCCGAAGAGCAATTGAATGTATTACTAAACAGGTTGATATTATAGACGGAGTCCCTCACATGCACACCTCCAAATTCGAGTCAGCAATGGGCAAATATGATGACGACTCGAGTTCCGATTCAGGAGCTTCTATCTTTAGTGAAGCATTATCATCAATTGCTTTTACAGACGCCTCAATTGATAGCAACTTCAATGGAGCGACCGATCGACCCCGCAATTTGGTTAACCAACTCGGAAGTGTTATCGCGGCCTTGGCAGTTCGTAGCACTTGGGATGACCTCATTGTCTTCCTGAACAAGTTCGGCATTTGGGGAGAGCATAAGCCGGAGATCCTCTTTGCCACTTCCTGGGAAAGAACTCTTCAACCCTGTGATGTCACGGGAATCACGCATAGATTTGACAAGGGTTTCACTTGTAGATCTTGCCAGAAAATATTGTGCCAAGTAAGTGACTTAATTGCTGTTCTGTCGCTTTTAATTACTAATCACCAGCGTCTCTCTTTTCCCGCTGTCTTTATTTCTATTTTTTCTCGTTACTATTGTCCCATGTTCTGTGACCAGTACCCTTAGGCAAAATTCGAGTACAATCATTTCCCTTCTTCGATTACGAGCTAACATAAAATTAAACAGAACTGCACGTATTCTATCCTCGATATGACTCCCAAGACCAGAAAAAATGGGGTTCCGATGAGCGATAACGAGCGCATCCGCCCAACAGCCTTTCGTCACGTGTACTCTCCTTGTGACGCCGAGGAGTGCCACACCCGCATCAAGCCCCGCACCGATGGCGCTTGCAACTGCATTTGGACTCTTAACGAACGCTATTGGGGTAATCCGGCCTGCTTCCCGTTCACTCACTGCAGGTCATGTGCTATCGAAGCACGTCAAGACTTGCGATATGCCAAACAGCCAGAATACAAAACAGAGTACCATCACGATCCTAGTCTCCCCTCCGGTTACAAAGAAAGTGTTACTTTGTCCAAAACTTTCTGCGATTGTGGGGAGTACTCTTCCGAAGAGCCCAATGCTCGCCATGTTTGCAGACTCTGCTGCAAAATCGTCGCTGATGGTCCCTACCGGTTCGGAGAGTACGATGGAGATTATGAGTAGTTTTGGCGAAATCCCGGGCGTTCTGTAAATATCTGACTTTGGTCAATTTCGAGATCAAGTATATTATGTCGTCATTATTCGGAACTAGTCATTGACTAGTCATTGATAGTAGCACGCCCCACCACTCAAGTCTTTTTTGTATCTAGGCATAGGATTAGGATATCATTTGGAGGTGTCGGAACGGAGATACCCTTTGCATGTATATCTATGGCAAGTTGATTCAAGGAGTTTAAGGGATTCATGTTGTTTAAGATAATAAAGATAATAATAGACTTTCATAAGAAACTTTTTCACATATGCTAATTTCATCCAAATTTAATAATATTGAATATGAGATACAATTGTGATGTCTTTCGTGCTCCAAACGATTCACTATCTTAAGAAATTTTGATCATCTATTGCGGGGTGAATTAAAATGCCGTCGGAATACATTGAATCAGATGAACCATTTGGATGTGAGATTTAAGGAAGAGCAACCTTTGCCAAGTCAAATCCGTCAGTTACTTATTCAAGATTGATGGAATTGCCTTAATGCCAATGAATGGATTGCAATGAAAAATGTACATAGAATTCACTATCTAGCTGATTCAGTTTCTACTATTTGATACATTATATTGATCATAGGTCTTCATCAAGACCTGTCATCATTTCCATGAACTTATGACAGGTATTCGAATTCCAACTATGGAATTTGTACCATCATAGTCTGAGTTTTCCTCCGTCTTCGTTTTATCCTACCAAAGATTCTAAGAAGCGATCATCCAACCCAATCCAATAAAATTTCAGCTTCAAATCCTTTCATTTGAAGTTCATGCGAGTAAACAGTAATCATTCACCATTGCCAGGTAGAAATATACTTCCAAACAGTATTGGATCAAGACAGGGTGATTATAAACTCTAAAGAACATTTCCAACAACTTGGCTACCGATAAAGATCATCCAAAGTATCTCAGTTAAACAAACTTTGTGAAATGCCCGGTCTCATCTCCACCAAACCCTCCCAAATCTCAGGATGATGATTCATAAGAACATTCGGTTCCGTCGCCATCAAAACCCAAGTCGTAACCACCACACCTTTGAAAGGCCCAAGAACAGCTCGAGCAATTTGTGTTCCACCCAGGAATGCAAAAGCCGTCAGAACATCTGCCGCCAATAAATCATTTGTTTCCGTGATTGGTCCCGGCGCAAGGGTGACAATGAGGTACATAGTTACTGCAGTAGTACCTCCGACTGCGAGAGGTATGTATTCGAAGAGCGCCATAATCGCAGAATTAATTGCGAGCATGTCGAGTCCACGGGAAGACATGAGGTATTGGCCGGATCTTTGAGCGCGTCTATAGGAAATATTCTCAAATCCCAGGAGAACAAACAACCATTCATTGTAGACCTGTTGAGCTGTTGCGACACTGGGAGCAAGGTACCACAGCATCGTAAACAACAATGGTGCAGAGGACTTTTGCAAACTATTTCCACCACCAAATTGAATTTGCAGAGCCCCAAGACTTATATCGCGGAGAATCATAGTCATAGAAAGCATCAGAGATCCGAAAATAATGCTGCCAAGTTTCCATTGCAAGATATCTTGGAAAGAGTGAAACAATGCTCTCTTGTTGTGACCATCTCTCGTGCTGACAAACCAAGCTTTGACGGCTCCAGAAACTAGTACCTGTCCAGCTACTGAAATTGTTTGACAGACCCAGTAGAATAAAAGTGATATGAAGAGTATCAGGCCGATATAAGCACCAAACCATTTGTCGCGGGTTGTGCTGCAGCTGGGATCGATGGTCATCCACAATGAACGAAGCCACTTTAGACAGAAACAGAATCCAACATAAACCGCAAATGTGCTCAATCCAGAAATTGCCGATAGAAAAAAGATGCCAGGATACGTTCGAGCAACCTTACAAAGCGAATTAACTACAATCGTTCCTGAGAATTTCGAACTGTCCATCCAAACGAACAAACATAATAGAGAGAAAAGACTAAAGAAAGACGCAATTAAGCCAGCTTGCCAATTTCCAAAATAGAACAAACATGAAGCCGATGAGGCAGCAACAATTCCCCCCATGGAAGCTATCGATTGCACGAAGAATCTTCGCACAATAAACAGCATTATGACTAAGATCCACGAGCAAACAAACGCCAGTGCTAGTACTAGGAGTATATATGATATCTCGTGCCGTAATAAGGTTGGAGGTTGACGTGCTTCGAAAAAGCTCAACGGCCCAACACCACAATCCATATCATCGTAATGATGATATGAATATATGAGGAATGCGCGCTCGTTCCGTGTTGAAATTAGATAAAAGGTTATTCCAAATCCAAGCAGAAAAACGATTACAAAAATCATAATGACGAGTGCCCAGATATCCCGATTTTTATGACATCCTTGCGGGTTGGCAGTCTTTTCAGATGAGAGAATGATTTCGGGGGAGGGATGAGACTCATTGGCGGTACTAGATGAAGCGTTGGAAGGTGTAACACGCCTACGGAGGGACATTGCAGTGACAGTAAGGTGACCGGGAGAGGCGATGATGCGTTGTGGTGATTGTGATTTGGTATATGTGTGAAGAGTTTTACTGATGGCGCGCAAAGTTTGAATAGTAAATTGAGAAAGAGGTTCAGAAATTAAGCTATAGATATCAATGAAGCCATTAGATTGGCACTTTCCTCAACTGATCCCCAAATATCGGGCCGGGTCGGAGAAGAAGATTGGGTAAGCACAGAGGTTCTTACCTCTTATTGTCACAATCAGAAGGTGCAGTCCGAATCAGAGCAAAACAGAAATAGCAGAGACATTAATTAATGTTTTCCATCACCTACATGCATGATCGTTCAAAGAACAAGTGTTTCTCGAAGCCCTTCCAGAGCGTCTATTGTAGAGGAAGCTTCACTGTCTAAATAAAATCAATTTCATCACTTGATGATAGCCAAAGATGTAATCTGGATGTAATCTTATGCAGACTCATCGAACCCTAAATATCGTTCTGAACTATCAACTTTCATTACCATATTCTGTCCGTTGAGCCGCATCTGTCGGAATCTTATCAATACTTTAAAACGTGAAGAATAAAGTTTCATATATATAAATGTAGTATAGCGATAGGAATTGAAATGGTGGTGAAATTCATAGAAAGCACACTCCCCGCTTCATCATCAACTTCATGAGTAATATAACCCAGATCTTTTCATCTACAGCAATAATGATCGCAAACACAAAGATTCCATGTCATATATATATACATACCAAGCATATTCACCTGACACTCACATATCACTCCGGCACAATGCATAAAATAATTAAAAAAAGCCACCCACATTTATTGCTCAACTAACCAAATAACTAAACTAACACTACATAGCACAGTTGATCAACCAACTAATAACAGCAGCAACACAATTTTCCATTCCATTCTCCACCCTTCTCTTCAGCCTCTTTACTCCTTTCTGCTCCTGGTATCTCATCATCCCCACAAGCGACTTTTTCCTTCAATTCTCCTACTCCAATATCTTAATTTCATCAATCCACCTATTCCACTTGGTATGAAAACTCACTGGACATTCTGTTCGGCGACCCAAAATTTAGAACTCAAACACAACTGGGATGTTACAATTTCTCTTATCCATCAAAAGTAAATGAACACGCAGAAAAGGGAAGAGAATAAAGAAGAATCCAAGAGATCAAATAAATAGATAGATAAGTAAGTAACGCGTTTGTTTGTCAATACATGACATGTAGGTAGACTTAGGCAAGTCAGAAATCTTAAGAGGCGACAGAAGATTCAAAGAAAAGGAACTAATATTATAAGAAAATGACAACATGAGAAGAAGATGAGCAATAGACTAAACAAAATAGATTAAGGAAATAAAACTTAGATATGCGATTAGCACGATCTTCCCATCCATACCATCCATAATTTCCGACCTATACCATTTCATTCCATGCCCATATGATATCCCGCATTTCCATCCAGTTCATTCATCCAACCCAATCCCAAATTCCCAAAAATTACGAACAGCATTGAAAGAGTACGATAGAAAGAAGTAGTAAGAAATAAAGAGGGGAAAAGAAAACTCCGCAAGAAACATGATAACGCAAAAAGCAAGAGCTATAATAAAAAAGATTTTGATGAGATGATTTTTTTCTCTTTTCTTTTCCTTTTCATTTCCCTTTTTAAAGATCCATCCCATCCCAATCCATTTCATAATTTCAGAGTCTCATCCTATCCACCCATTCATTTGATATTATATCATCCGAGTCGAAGAAAAGAAAGACAAAATTAGAGAGAAAATAAGTCCCTAAATGCAAATAAAGTAACTAAAAGAGCTTTTGGATATCCGTCCATGCCATCCATTCCATCCCATTCCAGTAATCAATTTCCTCCAACATATGTATACGTCTTAAAGCGTACTGAATCGATGATATATGTGCCAATGTGCCGATATAATATAGTATAATATCCCAACACCCAAATTTCATTCCATCCTATCCGTTCTTTGCGCCCATGATATATGTGAGATAATTTGATATGGTATGATGCGAAGTATGAGGTTGTGCCAGATAGCAGTGAACATGACAGAATAGAACAAGACAACCCAAAAATAATTCTTCCCAAAATATAACTATACTCTGAATCGAAGCACTGCGGATAGGCGGGCGAAGAAAGATGATCGATGAGCGAGTGAAATGGACATGTATAGACCAACAAAAGAATTCAGACAGGCAGATTGGTCGGTCGATTGAGTGAAAGGAATATTATAAAACCGGCCGATAACCCGTTCCTAAAGAAATTCCCTCACCCCTCCTCTCCATGCTGATATCCATTCATGCCATGTCATGTCATGCGATGCAATGAAACGAAACACAACTCAGCTTATCTAAGCTAGCTGATGTTAAGTTCCTGGGCGAGTGCCATCGTAGGAAAATACCCCTTCGATTCTTGCACGCCCTCCCACCTTCCACAATGTCTTCCAAGTGAATCCTGAGCACCCGTAATGCTAGGTAGAGAATACCCTCCTCCAGAACTAGGGGTATTGTATTCCTGCTTGATTTTACTATTACTGGACGAAGGAGTATACTCCGGCAAGCTAGGTAATTGATTTCGAGGCTCAGCTCCTTCCCACATAGGTGCCGGATAATACATGTAGCAATTCGTTTCCTCAATGTTTTTTGCCTCTTCTGCAGACATGGTAGGTTCCATGGGGATGTGCAGAGATCCATTTCGAAAGTTGTGCGAGCGTCCATCATATGTGGAGCCGTAGCTGGATCCAGGAAGCATGCTTGTTGTTCCCGACATGTTGATATCTCCCGGTGTGCGAGATGTGCCGGATGTTGTATATGATCCGCCACCACCTGCACCACCCGCTCCGCCGGGTCCTGAACTTGCATTGCTGCCTCGTCTCTCGCTTTGATAGTGACCTGGAGATCGACCTCGTACTACCATTGGGGCGGACATTCTCACAGCAATTTTGACCCAACGATCTTGATGCGCCTGTCCTACGTCTGCGAAAAGCTCAACGAGTAAATGATAATATTGCTGAGCTGCTCTCCTCTTTCCATTGTTTGCTGTGGCATTTTTGAATTGGATGCGCTCGAATGTAGCTTCGGTGGTAGGTTGATTTGGGGATTGGCCAAAAGATCCATCGTACATTCCTCGCTGTGCACCAAGTCCATTGTCTCCATAAATACCGTGAGGTGCATGTGCTTTCGGAGATACCGTAATTCTTGGTGGTTTTTCTTGTGGTCCTTTGTCTCTTTTTGGAGTATGTTGAACCAGTTCTATCGATTTTCCATCTCGTGTATCAACCACTGCTGCTATTGACAGGGCGAATCCGTAAATTACAGGTCTGGAGGATCCAGGTAGCATAAGATGTACCGTTCCGTTTGGAATGGTTGGTTGGAGTGTGAATGAGCAACTCAGGGAGAAGTAATTTCTTCTGTAGCAAGTCCAATCCGATTCTGCCATAAAAAACCCCTTATCAATCTTTCCAAAGATTTCCGGTGTGATAATTTGGCCATCGTTCGCTTGTAGCGTATGTATAACTTCTGTCGCCTTCAACGGAGGGGTCTGTTGCCCTCCAAGCTGTGAATTTTCCATATTTGTTGGACTTGCGAAACCGCTAGATGACGGTGATAGTGGCACGCCTCTTACAGTGCCAGATGTTGACGGAGACCTTGATATTCCGTCCGCTCGTCGCAGATGTGGTGTTGCACCTGCGTATAAATCTCGTGTGCTTATTGGTGATGAGGTATGTGGTAAGGCGGCTGGTGAGCGTGAGGGTGGTGCCATGCCAGGGGAGGATGAGTGACTGTGCGGATAGATCATTATTATCTGTGCACAAAAAGTGATGGTGTATCGAAGTACTTAAGAGGAGGGATGAAATAGTACGTACATGGAATTTAGGCGTGGCTTAATATCGGGCATAGAAAACAGTGAGGAGCTCGGAGAAAAGTAGGGATTGCTCCCACCTGAGTACGTGGGACCGTTCAGCGTTGGCTGATAGGGATGCGCGTATGGGGGGAAAGAAATGTTGGACGGAATTGAGCTTGGTATCGTAGGTTCGATAGAGAATACAGGGCTATGAGAGGTACCGGAATCGGAACTGAAACTGAGCTATCAATCAGCCACAGGTCTGCATGACCGTAAGACAACATTTAAGGTTCTGAGGGAACACCATCTCTGCAACCAAAATTCTTCACGGCGGTAATGATGCCCAGTTGGACTGCATGTGTAGGACAGCCAGCAAAACTATCACAACCATCTGTCGCACCAAAATAGCGGGGACTACTCGCGTGATGCGAACCATTTGCGGAAGGGGGGGTGAATTGGTTGAAATTTGAGGCTTAAGCTGTGCAACGCTTAAAAAAGTACAATGACGATGTATGAAGTCGTGGCATATTGGTAGCACGAATCTAAGCGGCAAGAGACGTAACCCATAGATGCATGAGCCATTTGAAACGACGATAATTAGAGACAACGCAAGGAAGGGTGTGGGGGGTTTGTGTAAGTGCCTAAATGCAAGGTTGACGAAAGGGTACATCGGAAGAAAGAACGAACCAACGAAAATTTAGGGTAAGAAACTCACCGTACATCATCTGTCGTTGGAATTGTCATGTATCGCAGCCCCATATCAGAGGGTAATGAAGTAGGGTGAACGAATTCCTGTCTTGAGGAGCTGTCAGGCTCTGGTTCGGATCCGACAATACACGAAGACGAATGCCCAGAATATGCGGCTAGGTCTGAGATATTACCAGATTGCGAGCACATGAAGTGATCGAGCGTCAACTTTTGAGGTATAAGAACTATTTGGGAAATTAGTTAGCATCGTATGATAGAAAAGTTTCCGAAAAGATTTTGATCTGAATAAGAGATATGCCATGAGAAAAGTTTTCGAATAGGAAGATAATCTCGATTGGATAAATACAGGATTTAAATAAAAGATGTGCCGGTAGAAATGTGATTTGTTTTTGATTGGGGGTGAGTTTTGAAGGGGGGTTGCTTTCAACATTTTAAAGAGGATGAGGATTGGGTGTTGAATATGGTAGGTAGTGTTAAATAACATATTAGGATTAGGCATTTTTTTCTTTCTCTTGTGTTTTTTTCCCTCTTGCCGTCCGTTATTGAAATCTCAACGTTCAATCGGTAGGATAATAAGGATAATGTTTGAATGCGACTGTCACACACGGCAGCTTATTTTTGTTTCATAAGCTCCCGTTTGACCAATTTATGTAGGGCCATACACTTGAATGTCCCTACCTATATGTAGTGATATGTAAAACCAATAAGAGATAGAAGAATAGAGAATTGATACACAAATCATTGCATCGCACGATATTGTAAAATTTAGAACTACCTCTGAGGTAGAACTCAGATCACAGAAACAACCACCACAACTATACACCAACAACAAACAAAAAAGATGAATAAAATATTCCCTAACTTCGACTGTTTACAATTCTTTGATTTGCAGTTATAAGTGCTCGCAAAAAATATTTGAATTCAAAAAGTCGAGGGAACACATCTCTCTATATAGATGAACATCGAGGAGAATATAGAAGTGCAGGTACAACAAATTCCAAGAAAGGCAAAGCATAAAAAAAAGTTAAAAGCGGGCGAGAAAGGCATGAACGTATGTATGAATATGAGAATGAAAATTTCCCAGAAGCAAAAATTACAAAGATAGAGGAATGCAAAGCGTTACTTACTATCGTTCATTTGCAGTCTCACGACTATAACTCCTACTTCTCACTCTCAACAATGAGATTTTTGCTCTTGTTTTTTTCACGAGATAAACCTCCAGCGATAGGTACTGTGCCGTACTATATGATACGATCGAGTTCGGATAAGAAAATAAATCGAGTCGAATTAGAAGAGAAACAAACAAACACAAGTGTCGTAAGGTCGAGGGATGAATATCTCTGACTGGGTATGTAGATAGATTGGGTATAAAAAAGTAACAAACAATTGGTGGAACCGAAGGAACAATACCTTCGAATTTTCGAATTGAAGAATAAGTACAATATCAATTATAATTGGTAGAGTATGATATATATTCTCTCCTTCCTTTCGTTATTTCTTCTCCAGCACTGCGAATTATAAAAATTACACAGTTGGTTGTTTTATGAAAATTTATTATAAGATCAACAACGGGTAGGACCGTCGTCCCCGGAGTATGGGGGTAAGAATATGAAAAGAAGATCGGTCTTTCTTGGTGGGAGGTGGATGTTATACTAATAGCTGGAGTAATGTGATGTGATGGGTCCCGGGGATGTAAGTGAGCAGAATAGAAGGGTCAGATTAGGTCAGGGCTACGCCTAGGGACGAAAATGAAACCTCAGGCGAAATCAAAATTTGGTGATTGGTCTGGTTGATGGAGTTGATGAAGGGAGATATTTGATGGAGAGTTGAATTAGTTTTGAGTAATAATTCCAAGGTCAATTCTTTCTCGCGCCCTATTCTCTATTTCTTTTTTCCAGTTGGGGGCTATTTTTTCTTTTTTTCTTTGATATCGTCCGTCTTTCCTGTTCCTACGTCTCTTCTTCCCTTGTCTTTTCTTGACTTTCTTTGCTTTGCCTCGCCTTGCCTTACTTGTACTTGAGGGCTGCGTAGTTCTGTTACTGTATTTGCATCTGTATATGTATGTGCTTTTGCGAATGAGGCAGCACAATACGGTACGGTACAGTACAGTGCAATACAAGTGAATTTTATTGTCGCCTGATTGTTACTGATATATTATAATGAATTTGCTGCACCTATTTCTTTGCTTGCAGGGCTTCGAAATTGGAATATATCGAGAGAGAGGCCTTCGATTGGATGCAATTGGATTCTCGATTATAATGAATAAGTGGCTGTTATTGCTTGCACCACTAATAATCTGTCTTGCTAGCTTCCGAGTAGTCCTATGCCTGGCAATAAAATCTTGGAACTGGCGAAAAGAACGGAGTAGAACACCCTTAGAGATCATCCAAGAAATAAATGCCCACCAAATAATTCAACTGCACACTGTATTGACTCCCTGAGGCAAGAGATAATTCAGCGAATAGTGCGCTGAAAGAAGGCTATTACCGATTTGTGGCTGTGGCTGTGATATTACAGTATATTTCGGGGTGTATTATGGAACGAGTAGAGTACCGTAGCTCAAAATGAGAACCCTGATATGGGTTAATAGGTTCGGAATCTCAAAATGATATCCGAAAAAGGTATGGTATCGAGGATTATGTACTGCGACGGCTGCAATGGACAGCTAATATGCACGAAATCACCAGGTATATCCTCGCAGTACCGCTCCCGTATTTCTCAACGTCCCGGATGGATTATTATTGAGTTTTTTTACCCGTCCCCGGCTCCTTTAAAAGAAAATCCTTACGAGCAAGGAAAGGCAGGTAAGCATGCAACGTGGGTGGGGATTTTGGAAAGCCGTGGATGATGGATGCGTGCCTAGGTGTGATTGTAAAAGGCAAGGCTTTGTTTCGTTGAGATGGATGATGTGGATGGGACTAGTTTGTAACTGTATGTAAGAACTCAAATAAATCCGCAGCCTCGATTCTTGAGAAAATCCTTGCTTGAATGATTGATGATTTCTACGATTTTATTTTCCCATTCAAATCCCGATGGTTCAACCGTTTTATGATATGTAGGCAACCAGTACCGAGAAGGTTGCTAATTTCGAATGTTTGCTTCCTTTCTGCTTGCTTTGATTCCCAATTCACTTTGCTTTGGAAGAAATGGAATAAATGACCCTTTTGGAAATTTTGCCTTGATCGCAGATCCACTCTGGTATGTTCTTTGGTTGCTACTGTCGCAATCTAAATAATTTCGGGGGGTCGTGGGGTCGTGGGCGTTGAAGCGTGGATGCTGGAACTTGTTCCGGCTGGGTTGTTTGAAGTATGGATAGTGGATGGGTATGGGTGTATAGCCTGGAACTTTTCAAGGTAGATTTTAATAGATTGCTCCGTATTCAAGGCTTTCCTTAATGGCTGCCGATCCTATGTTTGGGGGCCGAAATCTTGCAACCGAATTCGAAAGTAAAAGCGGTCACTTATAAGGCCGACCGTGCGTGCAGTAGAGTACCCGTGTTTAAGCCCACGTCCAGAAAAAGAGGTATGAGTACTTCTTTGGGGGTCTTGTGCAGTTGAGAAAGGGTGCTCATGTACGTAGGTAAGATGAGATGAGATGCGTATATGGTGTGTTAGGTATCAAGAAGTACCTTCAGAAGTATGATGAAAGTATGCAGATCTGGCAAAGCTTCCTTTCTACTTTTATCTGGATATTTCCCTTCTTTTGTTTCTTGACCCTACTCGGGAATTAATCCGACCAAGGGCAATTGGAACAATAGGTTTGCGGAGAATTGCAGAAATTCCTGAGAATGAACGAGGCACGAAAACTGGTGGAAACATGCAGTTAGCCTACGAAGGATTTTCAGAGATGGATTTCCGATCGAATGAACAAGGTATAATCAACCTACCAATGCAGGCAGGACGATTTCGGGATGGTGGGAGTGATTGTAAGGTGTAAATGAATGGGTATTATGCTCCTTTACAAAAAGGGTATAACGTGGCTGGGGTCTTAAATGCACGGCTGATCCAATGCACCGGTTAATGGGCAATGACAATGAGAAATGTACTGACGACGGAGAGGGTTTATATGTATATCAAGGCTGACAGTATTTGATAGATATTGATGCTGCAAGAACTATGTATTGACGATGGTGATGAGCCCCTTGATCTTGCTTCCGGAGCAAGTTTTGATGTCGATTATTGATGATGATATACCGGCAGGATTTTGAGATCCTTGAAATGATTTGGTGTTTTTTGGTAAAGTAATTTTATATTGATGCAGGATGATGTTGACTGAAACAATTTGTTCAAGGTTATAATCCAGATGGTATGATGTTGTGCAGAGATATCAGGGAGGAAGTATCAAGAAATATATGATATTTCAATATTGCTACTAACGCCGTCGAGTATGGTTCAGACGGTCTTAGAGATATTGCTAATCATCAACACGTGGAGTATTCAATACATAGTTTCGCCGTAGTACATATCAGCACCTTCTACTTTGAGGCCGACGTGATCTTCGCGATAGTGAGAATCCCAATCTCCTGGAATTGGATTTAACGTTACCGAAGCCGGAGGTACCGAATGGGACTCGTACAAAGTGCGAAGTGAGTCAAAAAAAAAGTATCCGAGTGAACAAAACGTTGCGCAAACTCAAGGATGAGATGATATGATAGTGGTTTTTGAGATTGACTTAGACTTTGATGGAAAGGGACTCGAGTATCTAGCTCCCCTTTAAGCTTTGAATGACAAGATGGAGACGCCACGCGATATTCAGATCTAACTCAAGGATCTAGGAGGCCATCTTCTATAGTTCAAAGGAAGATGGTATAACTCAGATAGAATCCAATCAACATGAAAGGATCTAAAGAGCACGCAATAAGCCGTGTCGGAGTTCCTTTGCATTTACAGACCGACTAGACCCTGGAAGGGTATCTACGATGCAGGAACACAATATCTATTTCCTGGAAGTCTATTTAGATTTCGTGGAGCCTATCCATGAATGATCGGCCAAATTTGATCTATCACAAAACATCAGGTACAGTTCCGGTAGACACGCCCGAGAAACTCAAAGAGAGCCTCACAGATAATTTCTTCGAAGATCATCAGCGGCGTGCAGAGACATTAATTCAAGAAAGCCAAGATCTTGAGGGAACTTACCTATGGTTGGTCCAAATCCAAAGGCTTTTCTTCAAGTGGCGATATGTCTTAAGTCTGATGTGCATGTTGATGATGGCCAATGAGAAATGCAGATGCAGTTTGCCAAAGATTATTACGAGCGAAAGTACCTCAACAGACGCCAATGCATCATCAAAACAGCAAACAGACGCAAGCTGGAGACCAATCAGAAGTCATGGTATTAGTTTGCAATGATTCCAGGAAAAGAATAGAAAACTTTTGTCAACCTGTAGTGACACTGCAATAATTCCTGGATAGGCATAGTAAATTTGATTGACAAGCAAGCTTTAGATTTTACTTTCTTTAGGGCTTGTTAACTCCATTCCTAATGGATAGGATGAGCAGTTCCGTGATAAGAAAGGTTTAGTTTTGGTTGAATAAGTGTTCTTTTCAATTGAGGGGATGCCCTAAAACTCAAACTAAAACGGATACATTTCCTGGCCTAAAAACTCGACGGCGCAATCAACTACCGACACTTGACATTGAACTTATTCCTAAACCCCCAAACTTTTCAATTCAATCCTCTCAATCTCACCTAAAATTCAAAAAGGCCCTTCTATCATATTATTATGGTGACATAGTACCATTGAATATCTTTTCTTTCTGCCTCGGATACTTTTGTCTCAGCCCCTTTTAAAAAAAATTAACCTTGGAGATTTTGAAAAAAGTATTTCAGGTACCCACACTTGAACTAGATTCGTTCAATCATCACTCAATATTGTTATCGTGATATCTCTAGCTACTTCTAGATACAAATAGATACGAATAGATACAGATATAATACTAATACATTTAAGATTGAGTAGTCATCCTTCACGGCAGTGGCTTTTTCTTAGTCCGTTTTGAAGTATTCAGCAGGTTTCTCACTCTGTTATCGTTTATCACTTCTACATCTCTAGTAAGTATTAAGTGACCGGGTCAAATGGTACTTTATTACGCCTTCCGTTCTTTCGAATCTATATCAGCTGCTTCACTAACACGATGTCTGACATTTTGACACCTCCACTAAGAACCTGGAGATCTAGGGCTAATTAATACAATGCGCCTATCTAAATCCTCCAATTGTTATTCGAAAATAAAGATGTCTATCTAACCCAATCTATCTACGTAGTGGGCTCTGCTGAGGAAGTGCCGCGCTACTCCTTGGTGGCTTTATAAGTTGACAATGTATTGTAATAAATATGACATGATATGATGAACGACCTAACAAATCTTGTTTCTCCTTGCCGTGTGCCAAAAAAAGCTATAAATTTACGCTAAGGCTTGAATAAGGGGAATGTATTGATCCTGTGAGTACTGTTCAGCAATGCTACAGGAAGTATCGATCCGAAATTGTCTCACAACCCATCAACGGAAAATACCCATGGCGTTTCATCATCTTCGATCCAAGCCCATACTTGCTTCCAAACGAAAAGAATCACCTGGAATCAACATCACGGAAGTCTATCCTTCAGTAAGAAATCAAATAATTCAATAGTCTGTCTGCCTGTCTAATTAATCTTCACCGGAGACCGTTCTCATACCGAAAAAGTATGGATACGCTAAAAAGCCCTCAGACAACCATGCTAATGCATCAACCAATCTTCCCCGCGCCTTTCTCTTTCTCTTGACTGGATGACTGGTTTCGCTTCAAAAAACTTGCACTTAGGACTTTCAAAGCCTAGCCAACCAACCTAGGGAAACACTTCACATAGCTTTCCCCGCCATTAATCCCTTCACGAATAACATGCTCGTATTAACCTACACACCCACATTCTACAATAACCGCCTTCCCACATGCAAGCCAAGAAATATAACAAATAATTGCCAGACCCAGCCCAGACCATCAAGCTTGCTTTGCCTTGCCGCGTCCGCCTCCTTTCTCTTTCGATCACGCTCTTATTGGATACATAAACTGCATGAGAGGCTTTTTCTCTTCTCCTTCGATTTTCTGCAAGAACCCGGATACATGCTCCTTTTCTACTGCAGTTTGGAGCCCACGTGAAATTATTTGCACTATTTGTCTTTCTTTCTTCCTCTCTGGTATATACCGTTGTGTTGTTACACAATTTAAGTTATTTGTGGGGGGTCTTGCCATTCTTCTTATGTGTGTATGTAGATATCCATCCATGGAACATTTAGAATCAAGCTTCATTTTCCCTTGATGTCCAATCCTTAATTCTACTCAGCCTTCCATTTGAAAACAAAAACAAAATTGGAAAGGACCATCGAGTCCGAGGCCGATAGAGAAGAGAAAAATATGTTAGATCACTGAACCGATTTATCGATCCTCATACCATACAATTCAATGAGAAGCTGGGCAAGGTTATAGGCAGACCACTATTCAAGATATATTGAAATAAATCACCGTACATGGTTTAGTTCCATATTGTCTGATTTGTTTCAACGTTGCAGTATACCTACTTAGGTACTATCATCCATCTATCAATTTCTCGGCTCGGGCCGGGGTGTATATACGTACCTATGTACATATGTATATGTTTCTCCTCAACGGTCTGCCGGTGAAGAAATTGCGCATACGAATATACTGAGCGTCTGCAACTAAGATAAGATGTGTGGAAATTGATACCACCGTAAGAGAATGAGATCTATTCGGCTAGCATGAGATTTGATTCGTTTGATCTGATATGATACTTGTTGAGGAAATGGAAAGAAAGACAGTAAAACAAATAACCGAGTCTTTTCGTTCTCAAACCAAGTGCTTCTCTCTTTTCTACATACTTCTCATCAAACAATCCTCTTCTTTCCCAACTTTCACCCACTTACATGACTACTCATTGACCCAATCCCTTTCTCTCATTCTTTCTCACTGTTCCACAGCAGCGGCACTGTCGTGGTATAAAAGTAGTGCCGTGCCGTGTAAAGGTGGTACAAATATGCGATCTCTGTACCATGTGATAAATCGCTCCCTCTCTTTTCTTCATACTTTCGTTCATTCTTGTCTTTGAATTCAAAAAGAGGGGAAGGGCGTCACACCCCCGGTGGTACAACGAGTGATAAATTTTCCTTACCAATCGTTGGGACTGGGTATATGCAATGAATTCCGTTTTATTTTGTTAAACTTTTGTTTTATTATTTTTTCCCAACAATTTGTTTGGCTTGGTTTGATATGGGGTCTGAGATGGAGAGACCAAATGCTGTACATAACATGTGGTTATCATTGTTGGTTAAAAGGGGCTAGTCACGAATAATGTAATCTTTGATCTCGAGGATAACTATCAGGTTGTTGTTTCCTTTTTTTTTATAATCCTCTCCTGCCTTTCATCTCCGAATTTGATTACATCAAATCAATAAAACATGAACGAATAAAATAAGAACCGAATGAGATACTTCCAAAATAGTAATATGCATCAATATCGGGAAAAGTTTGCTTTAGCGAGGGATATATGGGTGTGCATCCGAATGGAACGGAATGGCTGCAAGGTAGATGTATTGGTAGGTAAGATAAGTAAGCACTCTGACAAATGCTTAAGACGGCACGATTCGCAGAGTAAGTATTAATGATCAATAGATACATGCATGTACACTACCACCCTATACCTTCTTTTTCGCAGGTAAGCACCTAAAGAACAATACAGGCGCGTACCCGCGCCGATACGAACCAGGAGGAGGATATGTACCTAGATACTTGCGACTTGTGAGGTACATACAAATCCTGGTTCGATCTTATGTCCTTGGTAGGGACTTGTACTATAATAACATGATAAGATCATGCAAAGGGAAGTGATATCGGTTAATTCATTTTCAATTAGGAATATAATAATGAAAACATGTGAAGAAAACTTGAAGAAAAGAAATCAAAATAATATCATATCATCGCAAGATGTCAAGATGTCAAAATGTCAAGATCTACACACCGTTCTTTCTTGTTCTTCAATATCTAATATATTGATGGAAACTTGAAAGGAAGAAGGTACGTTGGTACAAGCTTCATCGCCTAACCCTACAATTGTAAGTATTATCCTCGATCCCTGAATCCTCCACTATATCCCACATTCATGGATACTGGTAAAGTATATACGCTCTAGCCCCTGTTTAAACTCTTATATATTGGAAGTCAAATTATAAAATGATTTAATCCAAATATATAGTAGGTAACTTCTGTCATTTTTTCCAACCGCTTCAATATTCTTCTCCGATCCGATAATATCTCCACATCTTCCTTTCCTTCCCTTTTGCTTCCGTATCATTCGGCTTCTTACGAAGTCTTACCACTTTCCCAGAGAAGATGAACGAATGAAACAACGAAGATATGGCATCAAAGTTCAGCTAGAGACAGATCTATAATAAAACGCCTCTTGGATGATCATCTCTTAATTCTTTTCTATATATCGGGGGTTAGTTAGAGTAAATGACTTGCATATACCATGCTAGATCTAGATAGGTATTAAGATCTTCGTCTACGATTACCGTATATATCTATATCACCGGTCTCAGATTCTTGTCCTGTCAAATTAGCTCATCACGGAAGAATCAACCAATGTTATTCTTTTTTAATGAACGAACAAACGACGAATGGGGGTTTTCAACTTCCTTGCATGTATCTAGGTATCTCTGTAGTAGATCTAAAAATATGGTTGTTATATGTACTACGTATCAATTTTATTCTCATCTTCATCTTCATCCTCGTCATCACCATCGACAGCAAGCATTTACTCGATACTCTATTAACGCGTATCCTGCAAATAAACCATGAATAATGCAGTAAATATTCCTCTCAAGAACTTCCCATCTCTTTCACCTCTCTCGCACATCGATGACGAATTCTTTTCGGTAGGAAGAGAAAAACTAACAAGCAACATGGCAACTTACAGATCAGTATCTCCCCTCCTTCCGCCCATCTATCATCGCCATCATCTTAGAGGTTAGTCCACCAAATACCTCATCCTATACAATTCCATCCTCACCCCACGGCCCGAACTCATCCACTCATCTCTGTACACCCCCCGATTCCAGCCATTGTGTACATACTGGTCACAACCAGCCCACCGATCCCATCCCATCCCACATAATATCATGCGTGCGTGCGGCTATTACCTTATGTGATGTGAGGTGATGTTACAATGCCTACATATCTACGCTACGCTAAGACACGATATCCGTGTTGTATCCCATTCATTTCTGCTGCGTAACGATCGGCTGCAAAATGAAGAAGTGAGTGGATAGAGGGATAGGACCGCGGAGTTCCCTCCGCATGGGATGGAGTTTTGGAGTTCCATGAGGGGAAATGTGGGAATTCCCATTTTTTGGTTGGATAGGAGATTGGAGATGAATAACGAGAGAGTTTCTTTTTAGTTTGTTTGTTTGGGTGACTTGGCTGAATCTAGGATTGGGGAAACTGGGTTTCTTGATTGTTTCTTGAGGAGGGTCTGATGTGCCGAGAGGGATGGTCGTGTTGATTATTAGTCGGAGTGTAGATGGTCTTGTCGGATTGGATGGAGTTGGATGGGAAACGGATGATAGATAGGTAAGTAATAAACAATTGTAATGGTAATAGTAATAGGAAGGAGGAGGAGCTGGATCACTGGGGGTAAGTGTTTAGGCTAGGTATCATTAGTGGCGTGAGCGTGGGGTGAACTTGATTCACAATGCTTTTCTCGATTTTCATCTTCTCGACTTAGGGTTGGGCTGAACAAAAGAGGGGAAATGGAAGAGGAGGATGAAATTAATGGAGAATTGAATACGAAGGGAGGGGAAAGGAAGGGTTCAATGCAGGTTTGGATTCAAACAAAAGGAAGAATGGGTAAGGTGATGTTAGGTAAGTTGGGATGTGGGTCTTTCTTTGGTTTTCGTGAGATGTTGAAGATCCCAGGTTGGGCTGTTTGCTTTGTTATCTATCCAACCATCTATCTACCTATCTACAGGATTCATTTTCCTAGCGTTCATTACTATTTATTCATGCAGGGCTGGTATACGTATTGCATGTGTGTAATGTACTATATCAAGTGTGAAATATCAGAAAATTTCACATCCTTGCCTTCCATACCCTGCCTTGTCAATCTAGTTGAGGAAAAGGAAGGGTTTTCAGATCATGTCCCAGTGCATCACATCATATCATATCTTTCCACAGATCATCTTCGACTTAACAGTTTTCTTCACCTACATCCATCACAACAAGCAATCAAGCACGTAAACCAGATAGGCAATGGAGCGCGGGGGCAAGGAACAAACAGCAAACTTGAATGCGCCTATTTCGAAGTAAAGTGAAGTGTTCAATCACTAATTTCATTTCAAATTCTATTTCCAATCTGTATCTCTTCCTATCTTGCCTAATCATATCACATGCCCCTCTTCAATAAACTTGACCCCACTAGTTCTCATCATCCTCCCTCCCTCTCCTCTCCTTTGCGCCCAATATGCTCTTCCCTCTCCGTTTAGTTTCGGAAAATGTCTTGAATATATCGACCCATCTCTGCATTCAGCTTGACCTGCAGCATATTCATTTCAATTCAATTCATCCCGCTTTACTTCTCTGCGTCAAGAAAATTGGAAACATCGTTCTTCATGCTTGTTTCCTTTTCTTCCCTTGACCTCCTTGTTCTATTCTATATTTTCGAGGCCCCCACTAATATGCATTGCACGGGGAAATTACATGATATGATATTTATATGATATGCAGTATGTATGTAAGTCTGCGTGTCAGAACTATATTCGAACAAGATATTCGATTCTATGCGTCTAGGCTGGGCGTTTCTATTCTCTTCTATCCATTTCATGTTCTCTTCTTCCAAGGAAAAGCTGGAAGAAGGCAGGGGAAAACAAATGGAGAGATGAATTCGGAAAACAATGATGCCTAAGCCGGAAAAGCAAAATCCTACAAACATCCCTACTCTAGTATCAACCAATCCCAAACTAATCGTTCAATGAATTATCTTGGCTTACATTGTCTCATATGTCTCATACCTTCATCCATCGGGTGTAACACAAGGCTCTATCGAAGGGACAACCCGAAGAACCATTCATTTATTCCCTATAGATACCCCTGGACTACAGGTAGGTACCTGCAATCCGGCGGGGGTTTCGTAAAATATGTGCCACCTACCTAGAACAGGAAATTGGGCTTACGGTTTATGTCTTGCATCTTAATCAATCATTTTATCTCATCTCATTTCACTCATTCTCGTTCTCACTCATTTCTTCAATATGCAAGCCTCGGAGGCCCCCAAATCTTGAAGATATCTGGCTAGATGTGGATGTAGACCGCAATCAGAGGCTCGGAGACTTTGAGGGTCAAGTGATGTGATGTGTTAAAGTGATGCGTGACTTATTTTTTTTCTTCCTCCTTGTTTTTCATGTGAAATTTAGACCCATTCAGGCCATATCCAATAGAGTTAACGCAGCCCACCCCCAAACAACCCATCAAACTATTGAATCAGAAAATATCGTGCGGCAGCATGCGCAATCAACTTGATTTAGGGATCGCCCGTCCATGACTTAGCCAACCCTACAGCACTAAATTCAGCAATCTAAGCCCAGTAAACTAAAAATACCCACAAAAAAGTCACCGAAAAGTATGCGATTGCGAAAGTTAAGTTAATATTATCGAATACTGAACTGACAGCTGACTATTAGGTAAGTCATGCTGACTAGTGATGAAAACTACTGGTGGAAGGCGGGGAAGCACGATTTAGTGTAAAGTTAAGGGCAGAAAAGAAGACTAAGTTACACACTAGTGTGTGACTTACCCGATTTTAGTGTTGATGGAAGGCTTGATTTGAGTTTGATACTTCTATATGGTACAGCGAGATATGATAAATTGAATAGGGGTCGGGTAAACGTAGTAGGATGAAGCAAATATAGCAACAATAGAACTCAAAATCAGAGTTTGAGTTTGAATTTATCTCTCCGTTAGGAAACTTAAATCGGGATATTAAAGTTAGTGCACCGAGATGGTCCCTTTAAAGGATGATATCGGCACAATGGGAGCCAACGGATGTATAGATCCTACTACTGTGCCGAAATATTAGAGCCGGCGGCACCTTCATCTCTGAGTTTGGTGCCGAGTTGTCAGGTCACTGATATTCTCATTGTTAATATAATATTCGTTTGATAGATGCTAGTGGTAGTGGGTTGCTCTCTCTGATCGTGAAAGTGATCGTCAGTTGACAGGTGTCAGTACTAGCTAGTGGACTTCGCCACTCTTAGTCTCTGATCAACGTAGAATTTTAGATGTCGTATACTATTAAGGAACTTTCACTCTTCCTAATGGTAAATCACTTTTTAATCGAAGGTCATTGCCATCATATCTTGATCCCTGGTACTCTGCATCTATTGGTTTTGCTACAATGCCTTGCGAATTGCGTAAGTATAGAGCCGTTAGTATAGCGATGCCTCTGGGTATAGCATCATGATAGTGTATGATAGCGCAACCTCTGCTCGTAATTCTTTTGTCGCTTCGGTGTACAAATCATTATTTTCACTTGGAGCTGAAACAAATGAGGGGTTGGAGAGTTAGATCGTATTCTTAGTATCTATCAAACACTTTATTGTCTCTTGTGGAGAACATACATGCAGAAAGATGATTAACAGTCTTTCTGTATCTCTATATCAACGTGTATAGCTTCTTCATAAAACTGAAATACTGATAATGCTTTGTCAAACGTATGTTAAGATGATGCCGTACTAGAAAGGGATCTAACTAGGGTTTTTTGCACCAAGGATGCATGTCATAATCCCCAATAGAAGTCTACACACTCCATGATATGTTATTGACAGATTTCTCCTGGATCCACTCCTTCAAATGTAAGTTCACGCCCGCTTTGTTGGTCTCCGAAACCAGTTTGAAGCACTGCTCTTCTCCATATGAATCATTTGGTTTAGGCAAAGTTAAGTAAAGATCATTTAGGGCAGGTAGATAGGAATTCTTCTTGACACCAAAATGATGAAACATATTATGGAGAGCCCGAGATTTCTCATAGCTGTTAGGTCCTCTTGAGATCAACGAGTGTTGAGAGACTGAAGCAGGTACAAGAGAACCTACAAAATTTCCGCTGTCATAAGTGTCCTGGGAGTGAGCAAAAGGATCATTGCACATTGCAACCTCGATGGGGAATTCGAGGCTTTTCAAACGCTGAAAGCTGCGCATTGACGTTTTGCCAGGACTTAATCGGTCTCTGGAACTTGGATTCAATAATGAAATAGAGAGCTCCTCGAGATGATGTCCAGCTTCCCGTCCAATTACCGTGATGAACTTGCAAATGTCCCACTCACTTCTGTAATTCCGTGGCCTAGAATGGTAATGAGAGTACCTGAGTGTCTTGAGATGAGGGGTGTGTGTGAGAAAGTTGGCAATAGCGAACTCATCCATCCAACAACGTTCTAGATGAACTACCTTAAGATTTTCACTGTAGATTCGACTTGAATTTCTGGTTGGAATTATTTGTGAAACTCTTTCATCCCGTTTGAGATCCATCTCCGTCACTGAAATGGATCGCACCTGTGGCATGGTAAGGAATGGAATAAACGTGTCAGAAGTACCGTAAAATCCAGGAAAGGGCCATAGAACCGTCTCGAGCTTAGCCCCCTTGGTAAAACCGGAGCTATTCCCAGATAGACACAACTTCCTTGCATCGCAAGCAATGATGTTGAGAAGCTTGCGAGTTGAGTCGTTCAATTTCCAGAGGATTAGTAGTTTGAGAGTGGTGAGGTTTGGCAAGAGTGTATATTAGATCCACGGGGCAGGTTCGCACTATCTGCCACAAAATCCGCACTTTGAATGTAATGTGCTGCAACAGGATCTTCAGCAATGTATGAGACAAGGTCTAACGCTGATCTTATGCCTCTATCCCCACCGTAAGCGAAATGTTGAAAGTCAGATCGAAGCTCGTAATAGTTTTCGATAAACGGTGTGCAGAGTTCATGAATGCCCCTACAAGTCAACGCTAGACTCTCAAACCCATTTGGGATAACATTGTGGATGATCTTTACGAACAATTCGGGAGGCATCTCTGTTCAGGTCATCATGACTATGGTAGACACCTGTACTTCAAAGTTAGTGATATGTTAAACATAGAGAATGTCTCGTCCTAGGGTTAGAAAACATACGACAAACACTATCTGTGATATGTATAGAGATCGAGTGATGCTGGGCTTTCCGAAATATTTGGAGATCAGTGCGATACTTGGGAATCTTCGAGGGCGTCAAACTTTCGGGGACTTCAACGATACCGCCTCTGTCAGTATTTAACTAATGTGAGAAAGTCGATACTGAATAAATAAAAATCTTGGAATCTGTTGACTGTTGAATCAGTGCTGAAGCCCAGTGGCTGTTATTAGCGTAAAAGGAATTAATCAATAGGAAAAATCATCAGTTCCCGACTAACTGCTGACCTACTCACTGTCGGTTGTATCGACAGGTAATTTCCAATCTTATATAGGCCGATCACACCAAATCTTAGAAACACTCAGCCTTGTAATGGCTAAGCATATACAGAAGATATTGTCGTTGTGAATATGTTTTGCCATTCCCGCCAAATACATTCAGATGCCATAGCGAGGAAATCGTGACAATCATTGACTTTGCCCTCCATGGATATACATATTTATCATGGCAATTTACACTTACTGGAGTCGTTCTAGTTTTAAGTAGCCCTGAACAGACAAAATCAGAATATTCCTGTTTTGCTTTAGAGCTACTTGACATCTCATCTTTCGTATCATACAGCATCATCAATCAAAAGAATTGATGTCCTCGGCGCTTTTGTTTTACTTATTTTGTTTAGAATGTAGAAATTGGAGGGTTTGGTATTACTCTCGGTGTGTGACCAGCGATTTATGGGAATTATATGAAGAATTGTGATGAAATCTTGACGTTGGGCCTTTTGTATTTTGTGATATATGGGTATATGAGACAAGAAAGTAAATCACTGGAACAGTTTTGTTTGAAGTGTATGCCCTTCATAGTTGTCAATCCCGCTCAAAATTTCAAGCCGCGTCCGTTTTTGGGGTTTCCGAAAAAAGTGAAAAAAGCGTAGGAAATTTTTGTTCAAAAGAAAGATTTCCTCTCGAATTTGTAGCGTTCTAAAGATAAATCTCTTTCAGAGCCGGCATTTCAGATTTCCTTCTAGATGCAAATTGACGAAACATATCATCGATAGCTTGATCATCGTCGCAATTGTTGTCAATAGAAGTTAAAATCAAATGAGAAACCGAGGCATGTACAAGATCGCCTATAAATGGTTCATTGTATCCCTGTTTATGATCGATCGATTTCGCAAAGTTAATATTGCATAACGCAAGATCGACGGGAAATCTAAGTTTTCGTAGACATCGGAAGTTACGGGGTAATGCTTTCCCCAGGAAGCAATCGGTTTCTGGAACAATTGTAACATACATAAAGTTCCTCAAGATGATTTCCAACCTCTCGCTGAATCGCCATGACGAATTTGCAAATATCCCAGTCTCTAGCACCAAAAGCCAATTCATAATCGTGAGAATATGCAAATATCTTGAGGTTGGGAGTGTGTTTGAGAAAGTGGACGAGAAGCGTCTCACTAATTGCAGAGTTGTGGAAACGAACCACCTCGATATTCTGACCATAACTACAATACAAGTCGTTCAAAACAGGTGGCAAGTGATCCATGTCGAAGAAGCTATAGGTAATGAATGACCGCACACGCGACATAGACAGAAATGGAATGATTGAAGGGAGATGCCTTTCGCGTGCTATTCCTATTGGAAAATCAATGTTGAGATCCGTCAACCGAGCAAGAGACGATCTTTCCCAAGGATGATCCGATTTTCCAGGTTGACAAACAATGACCTGGAGAAGCCTATCTGTTGCGTCATTTAGCTCCCATGTTTCTCTAAGTTCAAGGGTTTTTACATTTGGTAGTAAAGCCAGAAGAAAGTCGGTCGCATTTTGTTGTGGATCATATAATATGCCTTTTTCGGCATCCTGTTTGATGTCGGCGTAGAAGGCTTGCCAATTAAGTCCCGCTTTCTTTAAGAAGTGAGAACTAGCAAACGATTTGCTTAAAGCCTCATCGCAGTCTAAATCTTTATGGTGATCCTTTCTATCATGAAAATTCCATGAACTTATGTGATCTGCATGTATAATATAGCGCGCCACTATAGGCTCGATAGCTATGATTTTGACTAGGCCCCGCGGCGATATGGTCCTATCTCGCCATAAATCGAGAGTTCGGAATCTAGCAAGGTATTCTTGATGTTTCTCGATGAAAGGTGCATAGTTCAAAGATTTTCTTACAAGTCGCTGCCAGACTTCCGGAACCCTCCGGTAGAGTATCTTGAATGATTTTATCAAGCAGTTCAGCAGGTAAATCGAGGAGTTCTATGGCATTTGTATTTCCTGTACTTGAGGATGAGCAAAATGTTAATTAAAGAGAGCTTCGAAGTTAAGGGATGCGACAAACCTTCTGTATGTAATCGCCGAGATATTTATTGAATAGATGATCTGGAGCTTTGTGGTTGTTATGAGGAGTATTGATGTAAACAAAGATTTTTTGCTGCTGGTTCTGGTTTGGGTTTGGATTATTCAAGGTACTAAGTAAGATAACTAGTACTTGATAGAGAAAACCAAACTTGAGTTCTTGCTGTTGGAGTGGAAGGATTTTGTGGTATTAAACCGAGTACTAAGCGTATGAATCATCGCAGATTGTTTTTTGACTGATTCTTAGTATCATTCATAGTGCAGAGTTCAACCACTATATTGACCTTGAGGACTCCGTCAACATAATGACCAGATTCTTATTTTCTTCGAGCCAAAGAATATAAAGGGGTGGATAGGATCGCGACAATTCAACGTCTGAAATCCTCAAGCTTTCGAGTTGAAGTGCATCTAACAATATGGTTTTGAATATGAGATATATTAGGGCGTAGAAGACTTGTTTGCACATGAATCTTAGTTGAGTTTTCCTAGGGAGAAATATGTATCTTGCATTGGGATTTCCCTCTCCAATCTCACTCTAGAACATGAGCAAAAGAAATTGGGTGTTATTAATTCATTCTTGCGTTCGGTGATATCTTACATACAGGAAATAACAAATTCCTTTCCAATCTGAAGGTTCATCTGTCCAGTTTGCTTTGGGGAAAACAGCGCTCTAATATATTCATCGACTCCAGGTAATCCCAAAAATCTTGTTCTTGTTCTTTCCAGGGCCATCTCTAGTAGCATCTGCATTCTCGAGATAGATTCTCTGGTGTCCTTTCGCATCAAGAAACAAATATCTGTAGAAAAATTCGCTATCCGAAGGCTTCTTCACCATATGTAAATTGACCACTCCCTTATTTAATGGTCCCTCAACCTAGATTCATGAGTATTCATTGCGATTTATATCTGGATAATGGATACTAACATTGAAATGCATAACCAAATGTTCTGCTCCTTGCCTGTCTTTCGATATGTTTGACCTACAGTTACATCAGTACCGGTATTGGGGATCCTAGATAGATTGAAAAAATACGCAATAGGTCCAGCTCTGGCCCATTTACTCTGAGTAGGATCGCCATAAAATTTCAACTTCTTCGCATTGCCTAATATCTCTGTACATCGTGGATCATTCTTTACTTGGTCCGCCGCTCTATTGAAATAGCTAATTTTACTCTCTGGAGAAAATACCTCTGTATACATAAGATAGATAACGCCTCCCTAATATAATCATTAGTATAATTCTCCGTTGTCTGTAGATGCTACAGTATTAAAACACATACTGTTAATATTGCGCCGACAAGCACAGCACCGAAGTTGAATGTTTGTTGTGTGGCTCGCGCAATCTTCTCTTGTCCTGATAAATTCCCCCATGGTACTCTGCCATCATCATTGAATATTGTAACAGCCTTCCTCCTTGGTTGCTGTGATGGAGAACTTGTGGTACCGAGGCCTGTATGAGTTGCATATAGTCGTGCTGCAAGAATTGGTCGAAGAGTTGGAGGTAGATTGAATAGACATATTGCCCGACTTGATGGAAGCATATCGTAGTGGGGTATATTAACTGTCAATGAATTGTGTGTGTTTTAACTTCTGATATGTGGAAATTCTGAAGATATAAATGGTTGTTGACTTTGGAATCTATATTGTAGAAATGAAGCTCAGAGGAAAGCTATTGTGGGGTAGAGGCATATCTTCAGATCTGATGCCGCCTTACCCAATTGAGATTAGTGTATCCCGGACGTATTCATCACGGCAATGTGGCCATCCCCTCGACCACACAATCAAATTCCCAATTTTTCAATATCAGCAACTTAAAAAGGGGTGACTCAAGTTTCAAGTACCCTCAAAATTTCTCCTTCATACGCGCTTCATAGTTATTACTTTAAATATAGTTCAAGATGGCTGCCCTTGCCTCAAAAGTACAGTCGCAGAAGCTATTCGAGAAATTGAAGACAAAGCCAGCAAATAGGGTGCGCAGATACAACCACTCCTACTGTTATTCGATATGCTGATGAATTTGATGGATTAGATTTGCTTTGATTGCGGGGCGAAGAATCCAACATGGACTTCTGTGCCATTCGGTATCTATCTTTGCCTTGATTGTTCTTCGAATCACCGCAACTTAGGTGTCCACATCTCCTTTGTGCGTTCAACCAACCTCGACCGTATGTATACCTGCGACTGGGGAATCGAGTAAAGAGGCTAAACAAAGTCACAGAATGGCAATGGGATCAATTGCGGATCATGAAAGTAGGTGGCAATGAGTCTGCCACAAAATACTTTCAGTCAAATGGTGGAACCGCTGCTTTGAACAGCAAGGATCCAAAGACCAAATACCAATCTAACGCAGCAACAAAATATAAGGAAGAGCTAAAGAGACGTGCTGCCAAGGATGCCGCTGAGTATGCAGTCTTCTCTAGCCTAGTTGGTATTATACTAATCAGTCTACAGATATCCGGAGGAAGTGGTTATCACCGATGCCACAAGTAATGAATCCGCCGATGGAACATCCACACCAGCTGGGGAACCAGAAGACGATTTCTTCTCCTCTTGGGATAAGCCTTCAATCAAGCGACCGACTCCACCAGTTTCTCGAACTGCTACTCCTCCGGTCGTCGGGCGAACACCCTCTCCGTTCCTGAACGCTGGTGCTGCAGCCGCAGGAAATGGCATTGCACGAACCGCTTCCCCACTTTCGAACGTTGATGGATCTTCGGCACCTGCAGCAAGCCGCACCACTTCATCAGCGGCATTGCGCAAGGGAACCACAACTGGTGCAGGACCACGAAAAGCAAACATTCTGGGTACTAAAAAGACTAAATTGGGCGCAAAGAAGGTTACTGGTGATGCGATCGATTTCGATGCAGCGGAACGCAAAGCAAAGGAGGAGGCTGAGAGAATCGAAAAATTGGGTTATGACCCTGAAGCGGAAGAAGCCACTATCAAGAAATCAACTACGTCTAAATCTGCAGACATCGCAGCACCTACACCAGTTGGCCCTGGGCGAGCAGGTTACGGCGCCCCAAGTAGAGAACGCACAACTGGAGAAGTCGAACGTTTGGGAATGGGTATGGGAAAGCTTGGATTTGGACAAATTGGCGGTTCAAAGGCTGCACCTGCTGCAAAGAAGATGGGCGGTTTTGGATCTGTAGGACCTATCAAAGGCAAACAAGAAGGTATGACAATATCGCTTCAATACAATTATGCATGGAAGACTCAACTTATGATATTTAGATGACGATGAAAAATACGCTCGTCAAAAGTTCGGCAGCCAAAAAAGTATTTCCTCGGACGAATTCTTCGGAAAAGGAATGTACAACGCGGATGCTCAAAATGAAGCAAAGGCAAGATTGCAGGGGCTCGAAGGCGCTTCAGCAATCTCATCAAATGCATACTTTGGAAGACCTGAACAAGAAGATGGAGGAGAAGATTATGGTGATCTCGAGACAGCAGCCAAGGATTTCGTGAGGAAATTTGGTGTTACGGCTGGAGATGATTTGGACAATTTGACACAGGTTCTTGGAGAGGGTGCTACTAAGCTTCAAAGTGCTATTAGAAGTTATTTGAATGGTTAGATGGATTGGTTTATATTGGGCAAGAAGGAGAGGAGATTGGAGAAAGGGGGAGTTTGGGCGTTTTAGGGGAGTGGGGTGATAAAGATTGTTGGTATTGTTGTTGGTTGATTGATTGTGTTAAGATGATTGATCGAGCAGACAGACAGACAAATGAGTGGTAAAAGCCATGCAAGATACAGTTTAAACCTAACGTAATCCTCCTAGTAATGAGAGACAGAATCGATCATTCTATTTGCGTCATCATGTTATGTTATGTACTACAAAGTTATTGCGGTAGTAGCAATTATGACAATATTAAGCTGAAATCTAGTCGAGATCTTTTCGTACATACGTATGTGTTTGGTTGGTTGGTTCACAATTCTTGACTCATCCAAGCATTCATTTGAATGAGGGTAAACTCGATACCCTATAATTGAATATCAAACATCCAATCCAATTCCCATGGCATCACGCATGTGGTGAGATACTTATATTAGATACGCTAGTGCAGAAGCAAATCTCATCTTGGGACTTAAAAGGAAGACTTCTCATCCTCCTTTTAAGTTCTTACTAACCCTTTTTTGAGCTTTGCTGGAATTACTGCAGTTTGATGGTGAACGCCGCCGCCGAGGGCGTCATACTCACTTCTGCCTTTGTTGCTTTAGATATTGTGAGTTTGATTATGGTTTTTTCGATGGTGATGATAATCACAGGGTTGAGTTGTTACATTGTTGTTGTTAATACACAAGGTGAAAAACTTCACTGTCGTTTTTCCTCGGATAAGTTCTCATTGTCGTTGACTCGATATATATATAAATATTTCAAAGAATAAATATTATCAACAAATTTTGGTTACAAACTTCATATAGCATTATAGAGATTAGAAAGTCATGATCTGATTCCGAATAGGTCAGCTACTCCATTTACCCGCGTGATACATCTTCCACATCGCGAACTACGTCTTGGCTGTAGGATTTAGAAAGAGAAAAGAAGTTAATATTAAAAAGATACACATCTAGTTGAGTTTTGGAGACCTCTTCTTTCTCCGCTTCTTTGGAAGGGGAGGTGAGGGGCTCTGCGTTCTTATTTACTTTCATTATGGACGCGAGTAAGTGGATGATGAGGTGGTGAATGATCTATTAATTTCAAGTGTTTTTAACTCTTGGCTGTTAGGCCGATCATGCCATGATCTATCTGACTGGATTGCTATTCACTCGAATGGTTATTTTGCTAGAATTATTATGTGCTCAAGTGGGGAAGAGGAGGGAGATAGTGAAAAAGGGAGGATAAATAAGTCAGTTAGAGGCATGATATTGATACTCTAAAGAAAACTGGTGGCTTAGTAGATGATGCGTTTAGGAACTGCTGTGCTTAGCTCTCATATACCACTGATCTTGGTAGAATCAAGTCGTAGCCTCCGTACTAAAAGTCTGGGTCAATCTCAGTGATTGAAATGAAATGAAAACTTGTAACTGACAGTAAAGAAGGAGTTTTGACAATAACAGCAACAATAACGACAATAACATAATTTCAACAACAAAAACCCTCTTCTACCATCTCCAAATTTCGACGACAGCTAACTCAACAAACAAACACCAAAGAAAAGTCTAACCACTCACACCAAGACCCTGTCGGGAAGCAGACCATATTCTAGACAGACAGTTTTAGTGTGGAGGTTAATATTTTATACTATATATCACTTCCTTATCTATCTTAGTATGCTCTTTTGAAGTCTTATGTTACCCAGTATACAATGGCTACATGTTCCTACACCCATTCAGAATTTCTGAATTCATAGATATGAATACTAGAATATTGTAGAAATAATCTGTTTAGATCCAAGTAGAGCAAGCAGTCGATACAACCATCCCGATTCAATCACAATTTATTCTTAAAAGCACTCGGTGGTTTCACAACCATCATCCACTCTTCACTCAACATCATATGATCCCTCACACTTATACCCTCCCTTCCCTCCCTCCACCCTCCACCTCTTCACCTCCCTCCCCAACTACCCCGCACACTTCTCAGCCGTCACCCCCACCTCCTCAAACGGATACAAATGACTCCCCCCATCCACCGAAACCTCCTCCATCCGTCCCCCGAACCCTCCAATCCCACCCCGGTCACCTTGATCCCCACCCTCATTTCATCTAAACTCAAATACGTCTTCTCACCCAATAACCACACTACCGATGGCCTCAAACACGGAAGTCTATAAAACATACTCCTCGGCTCCGATCTATAAAGCGGTACGAACGCCGCCAATGGATCCATATCAGCATGCGTAGGACGATCTATTTCTATCCTCCCATCTTTCTGTCTCGACGAAAAATTAGCTCGGAGCTGTGTTATCGCGTCTTGGTGTTTCGACATCGTTAATGTAACGGGTGTACTTTTCGAATCATGATTTTCAGGAAATATGGGATGCAGAGCAGTGGGGAGATTTGGATAACCGTATTCCATCATTAGGGTAAAAACTCGAGGATCCCAAGATTTAGAAGCTTTGGCCTGGGAAATCGAGGCTTCTTCGCGCGTGGACCAGACGTCGTGACTGTGGGTGGTGAAGTTTATGAGGCCGGGGGCGAGCCGTTAAAGTCCATTGGGGGTGGGGAGAGTTGGATTACGGGGTCTAGGAGGATGAGAGAGGTTAGGAGACGCGGGTGGAGGTATGCTAGGTTGATTCTGGAGGGTGGTTAGAATGTTGGAGGATAATATATGAGGGATTTTACCTTACATCTGACAACCACCAGAACTACGACCTATACCGACGAGAGGGCGAGGCATTTCCTTACGAAATTGATTGATCATTAGTAATAAATCACGAGGATGAACCATCCAAGAATCTGGAGATATCGTTAGAAACATAAACCGTAGACAGACTGATGATTTCAATCACCGATGTATAGATAACTTACAATCATTACTCAACTTCCCCTCATCCAAAACACCACTCATACCCATCCCCACCGCATCCGCAATCCAAGTCCCCCTAATAGAAAATCCATTCTTCTTCCACTGCGCATACAACTCATCCCACAACGGTTCATAAAGTTCCTATACAAGCAAATACAAATCTCACTATTATCTTCAAGCCCTCCTTAAAAAGCCAATATAAGCCCCAGGAAAACTTACCTTTGGATATCCCGTAGCATGCGTAGCTATTATCGTCACCACATCATCCTCAATATCAGATTTGCCAATGGGTATATACTGTTTAACACGCAGATGAAGAATCTCTTCTTGATTAATTGTTAAACCTGCATATTCTATGATGCGGGAGGCTTCGACTTTGTGTTCTTTGATGTGGAAGTGGATGGTTTGGATGATTGTTTCGGTTGAGAATGGATATTCATTTGAACGAGAAAACTTTCATATGAGCTTAATTGAATATTGAAAACATCTGGCTCTAATACAGACAGGAAGTAAGGAGGGAGTAAATGGCAACTCAAAAATATAATTTCATAAAAAACCCTTTTGCGGATGCTTCGAGTCTCGTACTATGGAGCCAACCAACACACTCCAACATGTTGGATTACCTAGCTCAACTGGGGAGTTTGGACCGAAAACACGATGTGAGATTTGAAAGGATTATCAGATCGAGCCATCGTGATATCAATGTATAGGTGTTGAAAGATTTAGCGATAACCAGAAAAGGGGAAGAGTCGTAAAGTGGGTTGCATGAGGTGGTTTGAGGTACTTAGTCATCATTGGAGGATAGTGCTTACAACACCATCGTGAGGATAATAGTAGTATGGATTTGAACGAGAGTAAGATTGTGAATATAACGTTTCCTGGGTTCTGCATCTAACCCCCCTCTATGCTGTAACCATACGCCTAACAGCAGCATCCTTTTATATATACATTTTCCAATTCCTGTACAGTATGCCCCGTCGACATAATGCGCCTTTTCTTTATGCTATTTATGCCTGCTATAAAAATTTCCTAAAACTCCCAAGCACTATTAACCAACACCGCATCGATATCATCCACCCGCCTTGTCGGCTGAGCATTCGATGTCGTTGATGAAGAAACCGTCATTTTCTTTTCCATACCTTCAATCTCCGGATCAACAATAGCATCCACCCAACTCCACCCCACTGCTTTTCTTGCTTTATTAATACGTCTTCCAATCCCAACTGCATCCTCTCTCCTTTTCATATACAATTGCTTTTCCGCTAAATTTACATCGTCCCAATCCCAAGTTTCAGATTGTGCGTATGGAACACTCCTCAAAATAATAGTATCCAATCTATTCCACATCTTGCCCCAATCAACACCCTCTACCCCCTCTACCCCAAGTGCACAAATCCAATCCTCACAGCCTTCTAAATCCAAATATTTTAACCCGTAAAACCCTAACGCCAATCTCTTTAATACAATCACTCCTTCTGAATAATCCCCATCTAAAGATCTAGAATAATAATTCGAAGCCCCGTATTGAATATCCCGGATATGCGTATGCGGACTACTGAATACCGTTGTTGTAGAATTAGGCGTAAGCGTTGGTGCCGGCCAATACGCAAGTGATAAATGAGTAAGAGTAGGAAGAAGAGGAGTAAGAGCCAAAAGACGAGGCCAAGACACCGAAGGTGATGGATGTGAAAGCGAGAGATGTGTAAGATGTGGAAGAATGGGCGAGAGATTGTTTTCTCGAGCGGTGAGAAATATTCCTAGTTGTTTCAAACTTATGGATCTTCCAATTGAACCGGCGAGATCAAGTCGGAAGAAGTCATCGTTATTCTCTCCTCCTAACTTTCCATCTACTTCTTCTTCCCAATCTGCCGTATCTTGCTCCTCGTCATCTTCATTATCCCCTTCTTTCTCTTCAAAAGGTGAAACCAATAAATCTCTCAACGCCTGAAATCCCACCCCATTATTCCCTCCATAAACAGCCACAAAACTCAATATACACATCCTAATCCTCGTCGGTAACGCCGCCAAATTATTACTTTCCCATTCACTCATAACCTCCCAATTCCCCGCCAAACTCCTCAAGCAAAGTATCATCAAACTCCTGCCATTCCCACTTCTTCCTTCCTCAGGTAAATCTGGGAAATACCTCACATCATCTGGATATAATCTCTCTCCATCAGCTATTCTCTCCCTGTGTTTCGAACGGACGGATGCGGGCGCATGAATACTACTTTCGAGCCAACTGCGCGGGGGCGCAGGACCAGCTGGGATTCGTCGGCCATTGGAATCGAATCGTCGGGTTCGTAGTGGTCGGGGTGTGGGAGATTCGGGGAGGGAGAGGAGTTGGCGGATTTGTGGGGGGAGGGTGTGAGGAGATGGAGATAGAGAGGCGGCGGCGCGGGATTGTTCTTTTGGTGTTATGTTGACTTTGCGAAAGGAATTTAGGAGATCGTTTACGGTGGGTTTGGTGTCATTGTTTCCTAATGTTAATAAGGTCGCGGTTAGTTTATTGAGGATGGGCAGAGAACTGGGAGTCGGGTATAGGTTGTATGGCGGGGTAATCATATCCTAATTGATGAGGGGTGGGATAGGTAATGTAGAATTTACATACGAGATTGAGATGAAGTCGACGGTGAACTTAACGATGGGTGGACTGTACTGGCAGGTTTAGAATATTGTGAAGTAAAGCGTTTCTTTGGCATGGAGAAAGATGTTGTTAGGGTTGTTGGTATGAATGTTATTTGTAAATGGTGAGGTTGTGGCGTACTGGAACGTTTAATAGTGATCTGTCAACCCCACCTTTATAATAAATATAGCAGTAATTACAGATGACTCTCAACCTGGTGAATTTCTTACAAATAATCATATCAAGTGAGTCATGAAAAGAAGATTACAGCTGTGCATTCATTTTGATGACCTTTCAATATAAATCTAAATTTACGATGAGATTTTCTTGAGACCCTACTAAACTTGAGGCTAATGTCAAATCCATAAATCGGAGCAATGGTCGCAAGTCGCGTCGCAAAGTTCAGTAACATCTCTGTGTAAGAGTAGTACTCTTTAGTAGAGTAGATGACTACTTCCATCGTAAGCACTTCTACACATATAATTTGAGTCATATTATATTTGTGCAGACAGCCGAAGTATTCATTGGGGTTCCGTCACCGAGTCGTGACGCCAAATCTCCACTACCAAATCTATCGTCAAACCACCTACAAATACCCCTTGACTTCCCCTCTTTTCTGGTTCAATCCCATATAGAAGTTGTCTATAAATTCAAATGGCAATGAATTACTTCACGATGTTCGAGCGAATTGTCGGAGCACTTTACCTCAACTTCCAGGGACCTATAGAGAAGGAGAGGAAGAAAATAGCAGAGGGAGCGGGGTTGCAAGCCAGACAACTTGATTATAATCATGAAGGTGAATTTGAAGATAACGACAATGAAAGAACTCCCATTTACTGTTGTCAAGCGACATCAGAGCCTCATACGCGTCATTTCATATGAGAATGCCTCTATGCTCGCTGGTAAGTGATTTGAAAACGAACCACTTATCCATTCGATTCGGAACATTTCTTCCTCAAACGATAACCCCCAACTATAAATAAAGGTTTTCTTCTCTCCCCTCTCTTCTGTTAGGTACCTACTACTCAGATCCAAGTAGCTATTGTTTTCAGGGGAGAAAAAGAGAATTGTGTCTGCCAGCCTGCATTCTTCCGTTTGGAATCTCTTATACTATTGGTTAAATTTTGAATCTCATCTTCAAATCTCTCATAATAGTACTCTATTAATTCCTCCATTGCTGGATTTGGAGTTACGAACCGTTCATCCTCATCATCGGATGTGATATCGGATGTACCATACTTATTTTCGACTGGCTGGTTGAAAGCTGACAATCTATCGGTTGGGTTTCTAGGCTTTGCTGGCTGTCGTCGTGATGCTTTAGTTTCTCGGGAAGATGCTGCTGGGTTTTCGCTTTGACCAAACCTTTTTTCCCAACATGACTTTTTGTGTGGTTTCTGTCTATCGGGAAACCTGCGTAGTTGAGGTCAAGGTGGTAATTTTGCAGCGATAATTAGCACCTATCAATTTCTTTAATTGATACGAAAAAATACTCGATACTTTCAGGGATGGGGTTCTTGCAAATTAATAATTCGTATAACTGAATCATCTATGCATCTGGGCATTGCTAAATACAAAATGGGTATTCTTATATTGGCCCCTCCCTAACGATCAAATAATGATTTTTTTAATATACCAACCTATCTTTTGTGTCATGTCCATATCCGGCAGTTTAATAAACAATCTTTTATCTTGTTTTATTTCTAGGTTATTGAGTGTTAATATTGAAAGATCGGTATCTGACAAAGAATCTTCCTTCTCGAATTAATCTTAACCCAATTTAATCATTCTCTATATTATTGGTAGGGTTTATGTATATTCATTAGATGGTAGCTATGAATAAGTTTAATGATCCGCAAAGATTCAATAACGGTCTAGGTACTGCTCATAAGTTCTATCATACAACTATTCCACATAGAGAATAGCTTGATGTTGACATTGATTGTTTCATTCATTCACTAATGACTAGACTTACAAGATATATAATGTAATGTAATAACCTACCATCGTACCAAACACTTGTTCAATCTTGTTGTAGTATCTCTAAATATCCCTGCTTCTCCCATTGATACCTCAGTATCGTGCCCTGATTGTTGAGAACGGCGCGGAAAGTGGTCGATAGTTATGGTTCTGTTATATAAAATCCTCTGGATATTGAAACCTCGAACTCGATAGAATTAAACAATACTGTTGTATGAATAGCGTCATATTTTTGGTTGTGGGGGAATATTAAGCTTCTTCGTAGTACTGAAGTAGTTTAGATGTAGTGATTTAACTTTTAGTTTGACACTAATACTTCGCTTACTACTTGAATCATGCACCAATATTTCGAAGTTCACGATCATGACACACCTTATATGTGCTAAATATTTCATCACATCTAGTGTATGAGATCATGATGATTAGGGCCATGAGCTATTCTTATTTGGACCGAAGACTAATTTAGGCACTTAGAGCCTCATATAAGAGTTTCTATACTCCCACCAACGCTCCATTCCCATTCATAATTTCTCAATAGATTCAAAACAACTAAATAACCACAATCGTTTACTCTTGGGCATATTCTTTAAAGATAAATGTATATCGAAAATGACGTTCATTTCAAGTATCGCTGCCTGCTTCGCAATTTGGGGTATTACAATTCCGGTGATTAAATGCTCTCCCCTCGTTACCACCATGACCATTTACACAACTACTACTCTCGCAATTTGCACCAATTCACTCTGTGAAACTACCGTTACAACAATCCCACTACAAGAAATTCCAATGTGGACACCGGGTCCTGTTATGTATTCAACAATTTCAGCATCAATTTCCTCGCCTGCAGCTGCTCCGATCCAATCAACTACACCTCCAATTTCATCGCCAACGATCACAAGCTCGGTCTCAATTCTCTCCGGCTTTCAAACACAAGTCACCGAAGTCTCCGTCAAGATCAGCATTACCGAGACGCCAGAAGGAAAGAATATCCCACCTACTCCAGTCACAAAGTCGTCTACCTCATCAACTTGGACAATGCCTTGGCATGAAACTGCTGGCTGCTCTAGGACTTGTTTTGGAATTTGTATATTGCGATGTTGGGAGGCGGGAGATGATATCTTGCCGGGAGAGGGACCAGCCTTCCCTTCGAATACGAATCATCATGGGACTCTTGGGTGGGAAGAAGCTGAGAATGAGCGAAAGAAGAAGTGGGGGGAGAAGCATGGGAAAGGAAATCAGGGAAAGGATTCTGATTAAAATTGTGAAATTGATGAACAAATGAGGAGATGAGGAGATAATGAAACTATTACCTGCTCAACTTGACTTTAGCGTATGCTTGGAAATACAGCTTAGAATAAGTTGTTTCAATATAAATAATTTCATACCGACGTAATCCTCTAGAGTTGAATATAAGGGCCTGTTACTGTTGTTGATTGTGGAAAATATGTATGTAACTACTCGTGAAGAAGTCCATTTTACAATATTAAATATAGATATATTAGAATGCTTATTTATTCATTTAGTCTTATTACAATAGTTTTATTAAGCAACATATAATAAATTACTTGTTCATTCTTCCATCAATTTTATTTTCTATCGTCGCTCCATTTATTAGCTGTCACTCTTGTCTCCCTACTTGCTCGATTCATAATGCCCATTCAAAAAGTGATCATATAAATACATAGTTAAATAGATCTTTTTTTAATTCAAGATGTAGATTTTGAAATGTTGCAGAGTGATTGTATTTCAATATATTAGATTGTAGTATTCATAAATACATGTGGCTGATTGACGCAACCTGAATGGAGATTGAGAATCTTAACAGCTTGTTCCAGAAACTTCAATTTGTGTAACATTTTCTCCAACTAATGCCCCTTCTTCCTCTTCTTCATCACTGCTAAAAAAGTCACTATCTGGATCATGATCTACTATCGGATTGTCTTCGAGATATCGTTTTTGTGGGTCGTCATCCGGCACAGGTTTGAATATGGGGTCATCACCACCCATAATCCATGGATCCCAGGAACCAAACTGATTCATCTCCATCTTCCACTGGGGGTCATCTTGTACAAATACCCCGTTATGATTCAGAATTGCCCTCATATGTGAACAAATGGCGACGAGGTCTCTTCTCAGTTCCTCAAAATAACCAGAGCGTGTCACCTCTATAACTTCCATTTCTCTGGTGCATCGATCTAGAGTTTTCTGAGCCCGCTCATCTCCCAGCGATCGCCAGCCAATATCGCTTTCTGTATATTCGTATTCCCGAGATACCTCCTCCCACTTATTGCTATATGATTGAAATTTCTCCCAGATATTCAAAAGTCTGTTCCATGATTCTATCAATTTTCTTGACATTATTGATGCTTTTACCTCCGTAATGTCACCTGCTACGTCCACCTTAACGGGAACGAGATCCAACTTGCTCTTCGCAACAAATGTGTGGGATCCTGTCGTATCATTAGCAGCTATCGGTTTATAGTAGAAGATATGCAATTTACCTTGAGACTCGTCAGAACTGACTATGGCCTCCCTATTCCGATTTTTTTGCAGTTGTTGTTGCAGATTTTCAATTTCTTCCCGAGCTGCCACTCTTGATTCATCTAGGAGACGGTTTGCTGAAGCTAATTGCTCTTGAAGTGAGACATTTTCCTCTGTCAGGATGCGTCGCTGCTTAGATCCAGATTCCGTTGTGTGGGTATGAGCGTCTTTTTCGGATTTTAACTCGATGCGTAATGATTTTAATTGGCTTGATAGATCATCTCTTTCTTGCATTACACCCTCTGCAGTCTTGCTGTCCGGAAGTAAACGCCGACGTACAGAGCGTTCTAGCGTCTCTACATGCTTGCGAAGTGCCTCTATTTCTGCATCCCTAACATTGCCAGTCCCCCATAGCCAAGACATCTTTATGCCAATAGAGAAAGTAGTTATAAGTAAAGTAGGAGTGATCGAATGTATCTTTGTAATGCGTATCTAAAGAGGAGGATCCGGTATTGCGTTATTACTAGTTGATGATTTTGAAAGGTAATTTATTATTTTTTTTGGCATTTGGTCTAGAAACGTTGGTATTTATGCTTGGAACAAAAGACTACCCGTATTTCGAATCTTTTCTTTATCGCAATGCGCCGATTCTTTTAGGTGCCGTACAGACCATACCACAAGCGTAATGAATTGCCCTACTTTACGGGTGTCCTTTGTAATTGCGACAAAGCTGAGGAGTTTATATTCATTGACATTACATATTCACTTGCAACAAAAATCCAAAAAATACTCACCACCTTTTGATCCAGGGCAGCGATATACCACGAGTTATAATTCTCGAGGCTACTTTTTTCAGCTTAATCGCCATCAAAACATTGCCTAACAGTTCAAACCCCAATTTTTCTTTAACATAATATTTGTCCTGTAAAAGTATAGAGTCAATTTAAACATGAGCTACTGGGGTGGTCAACGCGGTAGAGGAAGAGCAGGAATTGGACGAGCAGCTCTTAGACCTGGCGTAGTCGGTGGTGATAATTTCCCCGCCCTTGGAGATGCTCCTCCAGCTCAAGTAAGGGGTGGGGTGCCTGTTCCTGCTCCTTCGTCGGTAAGGTCACCAACAGTGAGAGGGAGAGGTGCAGTGCCGGCTGGAACATTACCGATAAGAACAACAATTGCAAGGGGAAGAGGGGAAAGGCAGGCTGCACCCGCTGCATCTCTAACAGTAATAACACCAACAGTGAGGGGGAGGGGCCTAGCTGGTGCTTATACTGGCCCAAGAGGGAGAGGCGTCATTAGTGCTTCTACTGTCCCACAACGTAGAGGCGTTCCTGGCCTCCCTCCCCCTGCTTCGCATCCTATAGCTGGTCCAGGTATACCTCGCCCTCAAAATGTACCACTTGACGTCTACAATTGGGCTATGGATAACCCGTATCGTGGCCATCCTGCTCCTGGTTTTCATTACGATAGATGGGATCATGGAGCGATTGTAGGGAGACCCGGCTTTTGGTACGAAAAAACAACTGAAACAGCTGCGGATGGCACACAGTCCGAGAAGCTGGGAAAGCGCTATGGACTTGATGAAAATGGTGAGAAACTTACCGTAAATCCTCCATCGCCTCGGGTGCCTCCGGTGCCACCACTATACACAGACTCTATCATGCAAACAGCGCCATACAAACGGACCGAGAACTACGGTATTGTCCATAACGCAATTGAGTTCCGAGTCGGGCAAATTATATGTGCAGTGGAGAGGCGATCAGACTTTGATATTCGCCCCCCAGGACCGCATGATAGATACAGGACTGATACTACATTTGGCCCTATCTTTACCAAGGAACGAAAGTTTGTCGTGACTGCCTTATTCCCTGACTTCTGCCTAACGTATCCAATATTCACGAACAGAGGTGGTGGTCTTTCCCGCAAACCTCTAGCTTTACGTCACTATTATGTCGCAATCCGCGATTCTTCCACCGTAGGAACAGCAAATTGGATTGATCCTGAGAACAATCAAGGCTTTCTTATTTCAGTGCGAAACAAAGAATTTATTCGATCTCCAGAAAACCCTCGAGTCTCAGAATTTCACATAATGAGCGGGTTCAGTAACGTGTTCTTTATCTTCCCTGTTTGCCACTATTATTCAGTGCCATGCATTATCGAAGGATCTCTAGATCCGGGAAGCATATGTCGCTTGTTAAATCTTGTTGTACAATACGGCCCGAATCCTTGTGAGAATTGGCCAAATTACAGAGGTGGGGTACCTGGCGATCGGGGCTCTTCGTTTTAGCTTTTCTCTATTGCGGTATAACCACCACCGGCAGAGCGGTCCCGAATTCGTTTATACTTTGTTGTATATATCGTGATACATTAAAATGTATACTGTATATAGACAAATAGAAGCAAATCAGCAAAAGATACAATCGTTTCAATAGAGATTTAGAAACATGATATCCAGAAAGTAGTTGCATATCTATATTTTGAATAGATATCTAGAAATGTCTTGCAAAACTGACCAAGGATATTATATCATCCAGTTCAATGACCAAACTGACCGATGCCATAGTAGTTTTTGAGTTCTATGACTTGGTGATTTCTAGACCATTTCTATCTATGTAGTAGTATAAAATCACAATCCTGCATATCTGAGAGATCGTAATGAACTCAGCTCCACCATTAGATAAAAGTTTCAATATTTTTTTCGCTACGCATATAATGCCATATATATTTTAATAAAGCAACTCTTCTCATCAAACAAGCATTCAATTAGAATCGGACAGATGGCCGAGTGGTTATGGCGTGTGACTCAAGCTTACTTCCAAGTTTAGCTGATTCAATCAGTTAGTATTCTCATGGGCTTAGCCCGCGGGGGTTCGAATCCCCCTCTGTTCAATAATCTTTTGGTTTTTTTGCCATTTCTCTCATCCTTACTAGATGTTGACTTTTTCGTTCTTTCATGAAGAAGAAAACACATGAAGGGTTGTGTGAAAAAGTTTTCATATGCGGGGCAATATCTGGTCGGGAAGTGGGGTGATGCATCATTTTGGTTTTCCGAGCCGACGTGGATCTGAATAGCCGGTAGAGGGGCTCCGGGTCTTCGGATATCAGAACATTATTTTTGGTACACAACCGTTAATATAACAGGACGAAAAATGGAAAGAATCAAATTCTAGTTTGGAACATTTTGGTGCAAGCATAATGCTAGAGTGAATCGAAGAGATATGCTATATACTTTACTACCCATGCATCCACTCACTATCATACCTTATATGCGTATTCCCATTCCCGTTGAAGATGTACAATTTATGGGGAGACCAACTCTACATAGTGAATTTCTACCAACTTTCATTTCTCGGCGCACATTATTATCATTCGATTATGTTGGTTTTCATTCATTTCCTTTCCTTGGATTATACATAGTCATTTATTTATTGCCCATATATCTCTAGACTGCTCCAGAATCATCTCTGAGTCTTTTTCACCTCTATATCTTCATAGAACCCTATATTCCGCTATATATCCTCGCGGCCCAACCCAATAACGCATTTAATCGCCCCTCATCCATCTACTGCCACTAATCCAGTCCCTCATTCCCTAATCAAGCTCCTCTACTGATGCAATCATTTGGGTTACTAACTCAGCTACTTTGCTCACAACTTATCAAAAACCCCGGATCCGTCAATGTCAATCCTCTCGTATAACTTCCCGTCACATTTTTATATGGGAGACTTCTTGCACCTGCCGAGACTGTTAGGGAATATACTTGGGGACATCAACCAGTCCAGGGTCTGAATGCGCTGGTGCTTCCTTTTCCAGAACACTAAGATGGGTTGTTAGTTGTGACGGTAATGAATAGAGGAACTGGGTAGGGGAAAGTGGAGAAGGATATGAAGGCTTAAGGTCGATGCGGTGTTATCGTCTACGAATGCGTAGAGAGTAAATGTACAATCAGCATTGGCGAGGAAGAGCCCATCAGCACCAAGACAGGCAGTTGTGAGGGCGGGGAGAGAAAGGATGGCTAGGAAAGAGAAAGTGAGAGCTGGGAATCTGAAATGCATATTGGAATTGAGTGAGCTTGTGATATCTCTATTCTATACCTCGTTGAACTTGAAAACCGGGTTGGAGATAAAGAGGCGAATGTAGTGGTGGTCGATGAGTAGCAATGGGCCAGGGAGCTTTATATAATTTTGGTGTTAAGGTGAAGCTCATTAAATGAGTAAGTCGAGCTTCTTGGTATTGATGATCTTCTCATCATTGACGTATATCCACTGTTATGCGTGAATAGCAGTTAGGGATCCATGGTATGGCCGCAAATGGCATAGTAGAAGAAGACATTGTCAATGAAATTATTACCAACTTGAATGAATAAACATAATCAAGCTTAATCTCAGCTCTATTGGTCAATGTGGATATAGCCCCAGTATTAAGAACCCCATAACCTCTAAGAAAAACGTCAAAATATGGTTTGCTCTTCTTTTAATATACAGTGATTGTTCAATACCACCGGCTCCACTACCGGCATCACGGTATAATCTTCCTAATCTCCATCCAAATGCATGTATTATTGAGTTGTTAATTCCCTCGCAGTATATGAAACTGTTTCCAATAAACCAATAGGATCTCGTGTTCGCTGGTAGACAGGCTCTAGTTTTTCGGCTCGTCTGAATGATCACATTGCATATGAGAGTGTAAGCAAAGCTTGGCTGTCAGCTGAGGGGCTTGCCATTGAGAAGTTGAGTTTTCTATAGTAAATTTTACACTTGGTGGTTTTGTGAACACGCTTTTCTATTATATTGCGGATCGATGAAATGATTAGCCGTATTCTGTACATCATTTCCTCTTTCCTATATAAGTTCGTTTTTGCATTCGAAGTTTCTAGCAAATACATTAGCATGACGAAGAACACTTGGATGCCCAAGCTGTGGAATGGAGGATAAACCTTTCAAAGTTTACCATTTTGTCTTTTTCCAAACTCGATGGATCTTTTGCATTCGGGACATGATGTATTTGCCCTAATCGAAAGGATAAAGATGATACTTCCCATCATTAGCAAACATATCGGTATTATTATCAATCTCTATACTAAGACCGATCAATGAACCATGCTGCTTGCGTCCCCGTATGTCGTTAGTAGAAGTTTTTTGATTTACAGCGCTCTGGTTGTGTGATTTCCGCTGTGAGCTGTAGGTACTTAGGGTATATGCCTTGACAAATTGTGATATATTTGTGCCTGTTGAGAAGTGGTTTTCGTGGAGATGGCGAAGTGCTTGTTCTGCAGTGTTGTAGCTCCAACCTTGTGTACAGGAAGAACATGTCGAGAATGCAGTGTGCGGGATACAAACAAGCTCCAATGGCTGTTCCCCAGTGTGACATACATACCTTACATTAGCATTTGCATCTGGAGGCGTCTTAGTTTTGTTTTCTGCAAGGGAACCTTTGACATTCTAGATCAATTGCATTAATACATCATAAGAGTAGGGAAGACCAGTGATATCTGATGGCCCAAAATGAGCTTTGACTAGATGGGTCACGGCTTGCGCATGACTAGAATAAAACCACTTCGATTCACAAGTTTGGCAACTATCCGTCGAGATTAGAGAATTTATATCCGATGGTGGGTTGCATATGTAGACAGTATCGTCCTTTTCCTCGAAAAGTCCTTTATGCCATGATCGATCATTCAGATGATCGATATTTATAAGACTTGGTGGTTCATAAGATATTCATTGATCACTCGAGAAGATGCCTTGTTGGCACAAACATTTCGGAGGAGCATGATGTGCCGATAAATCTCATTGAGCGCCTTGACGATTGGACGGAGCTTTTGGTCAACAGATAGCATATCCTCTAGCAGCTTAGCAGTCCATTCATCTCCCAATTCAATGAACCAAGATCCTACTTTATGATCCGTTGCATGGTAAACGAGAGTTGTTCTCTCGGGATGGTCAGAAACTGGTTCACATCTGTATTTGGAGAATTCTTCAATAGATTTTCGATTAGCAACCGTAGACATTTCTGCAAAAAGACACCCAAGAGAATACACATCCGCCGGGCGTCCTCTTCGATCAGTAGCGATTACCTCTGGGGCACTATACATTCTGGTAATGCCTACCACAGGGTCATCCGTAGAACTTGTAAGGCCGATGCTGAATTGATGAGCAGATCCATAATCGGTAAGAAATATCTGATCACCTTTGCAAATTATGTTGCTAGGTTTAATATCCTTGTGACGCACATTCCGAGAATGAATGCATGCGACTGCTGATGCGAGGCAGCACTGCCATAGGCCCAAAAATTTGATATCTTCTTCAGGGAAGTCGCTATCACCAACACGCTCGAGAAAGTGGCTCAGATCCTCGTCACCTGCTGGTGAAAGCAAAATCCCAAATTGCCGGGGAACTTTAGTAATTTCATGTGTACAGACAACTTTAACAATATGTATGTGTGTTAGATCTCTAAATACTGCCACCTCTTGTTGTATGAGGGGTAGCAACTTTTTTCGAGTAAGATTTGGCGGGCGAATTATCTTTCGAGCGATTAGAATGCCATCTGAAACCCCTTCCATCCGAACCGCGTCCACAATCCCAAGAGAACCATGTCCAAGTTGTTTGACAGTAACGAATGGAACTGTTTTGTGGCTGGTATATTGTGCATGATTATATTCTATTGTAAGACTCAAGTTGTCCGGTGTGGGTGAAGAAGAAGTTTCTGTAGCAAGGGTGGTTGATAGACTTGGGGATGAAATATCCTGAGCGGGGGCGTTGGTGTAATTTGGGGTGATAAAATCGAATGAATTGATGTTTTAGGGGAGGTATTATCTTCCTTGGAGGTTGGCTGATTGTTTGAAGAAGATGCTTGTTGTTTATCAAAACCGGGTGACTGATTAGAGACGATTGTTGAGACAGGGAACTCTGGGCTATGTTGCTTAATTTGTAACATAAGCCTCTTACCCGTCATGGTAGGAACTTCAATACCATTATCGAACGACTCTCCAGAATTCGAATCAAAATTTTCCTTGGGAAGCAGCGCAGCCATATTGACAGCTGTGCAACGTTTACAGGTATATCCTTCTTCAAACACGGTTGATCTTCTCGAACATCTCAGACATCTCCACTAATTCTCCTCAGTGCTGTACTCTTCCATAGATTTAGCCTCACCACTGCCTATTTGTTCCAGGTGGTGAGTCCCTAAGTGTTCTTTGTACTCATCTTTGGAGCCCCTAGAATCCGATCGAAAAAATCGAAGCTTAGAGCTGGGTGTGGTAGCAGTGCCTATCTGTGATTGACAAGCAGGATAGTCACAAAGTCGGTAACCTTCAGCATATACTTCCTTATAATGATTTTCAAGCTCTTCTTGAGATTCGAATTCCTTTTGGTAATCTGGACATATTCGGATATGGCATGGGTAAGAAGGTATGAAATCATTCTTAACATAAGAGAATTTGGTATCTTTGAGGGTTAGGTCGCCTGCCATTGTGGCCTCATTACCTGAAATTCGATCTGGGACTATCTCACAGTTAATAATTTTGCCGTGGTCTGTTTGGTATTATATAACATACCATGGGTGGTAATTTCTATAGGCTGAACTCCATTTTTCTTATTGTTATTCCTAATAATTCTCCCCACTTCTTCAAACATCTGTGTCTTGTTTTTAACCCAATCTTTTAATTATTCATACTTCGGCCTCAACTGAGCAAGATCCCAATACGTTTTCTCAAACTCGGTATGAGAAGGGATAAGATCCGCGGTTATGATGAATACTTTCACCCATTCCTGGTAAGCCAGATCTGGTCGCTCTAGATTGTTAAGAAATATATTTGCTTGTCCGATTGCCGAATTTCCAAAGTGAAGCAATCCACGAATGGTAGTATCCGGAGGCATATCAGGTCTTGCAGCAATGAGATCGTTTATGTGACGATAGACCCGCTTAGAATTGTTTGCTTTCAAATGATCAAACGCTGATAGCTGGTTTGAATCTTCTCTTCTAGGGACATCTAGCTCAGAATCATCTGATCCTCGGTTCACTTCCCCAACCCCTAATATGCTAACTGACTCGAGGTCGGTCTGCTCCAAAATTACTGATCCATCATCTGCATGAGTAACTTGCGATGAGCGTAACTCCGTAAAGTATTTACTAATGTCTTCGGGATGCACACGAATCAAATGGTTCCATCAATCTTCCAGTCGCGGCCATTTCTCGTCTTTGGCTTTGCATCAAGCCGCTAAACACGAATATGGGCTAGTACTTCCAATCAGGCCAGGGTACTGTTCTTGGATAGATTCGAACAGCTCGACTGTGTTAGGGAGATTGTTAGATGTAGAACAGGCGGACATCAGGATTGTGATATCTTAGCTAGAAAGAGATAAAAATTTCTTAAAGAGACCATCGCATTGTTTCCCATAAATCGCATGATACAGTGACGTTAATAGGATTCCCCACCACGAAGTGAGGTCTTCATTGGATTGCATCAGCCTCACTACAAGGATATCAGAGTCTAAACTGCTTTAGGAATGCCCATCGAGGCACATTGCCCATATCATGACGGCGACGATAAAGGTTAGGAAGGTGCTCTGCTCGCTGTGTCAAACATCTAATGATTGAGACGATTCAGATTGAATAAATGTCAGTGATAGGTTTTCATTCACTCCACCTTCCAATTTCATTCAATCACCTCACCCAAGCCTGGCTAATTTAAAAGAAAAAGGTAAAAATAAATTCCCCATGGCGAGTATTGGAATTGGTGCAGAACGAACCTGTTGGTAAGACTTGATGAAATGGTATTTTCAATTCACTTCATAATCTCCCTCTAAATAGATTATTCTACGAAAACTACATAGACAATAGAGAAGATCAGATTTTTTCATCATCATTATTGTCGTCAATGAAGATGTACTTTCACTATAATGACCAGAATATTTCAAGGTTTAGATGTTTGACTTTTTTATCGCTGCTCGGGTCAAACGTCAAGCGTGCACTTGTGGCGTCGTCCCGCGTCTATGACGCAACTCACTAATAAACATTCCTTTGATACAGGAAAGTTATACTTTCCCATCACATTCTCATAAATTCTTCAATTCCCATTTCTCATGAAGTTTTTACATACATTGCTTTAATAAGAGATTTCTACTTAATTGTTTTCACGATGGTTACATACGAAGCTCCAAGCCTTAGTGACAATCCAAATGCTGTCCCTACGGATCCTTATCGCGGAACACCACAAGAACCCGTAATTGTGGAGAGTCACGAAGATCATCGAATACCCAGTCTCAACAAACCCGACGCAGTACCCACTGATCCCTATCGTGGGGAATCCATATCAAAACCTATAAAAGTTGAAGCTCACGAAGAGGAAATACCTACCGATAGCCATGCGCTAGCTGTGGCGGATCATGACGAGAAAGGTGCAGCACAAATAGATCATGGCAGTGTAGAAGTGAAGGATTTGGGATGGAACGATCATCCGGATGATGTACCTATGCCGTTAGTTGGGGGGTTACCAAACGAGGAGTTATGGACTTTGGTACGGAGATTCAACAAACAGATGTATCATGTTAAGTCATTACCAGTACCGCCACTTGGAGGTCTTGATCTTAATATTGCGGACGAAGAGGAGTTTTCTCCGGACAAATTGAGGGCGAATATTGAAAGGCTTTACATGACAGTAGTAATAGGGCTTATGGTGTTCTGGAAACACATTGCGAGATTAAGATCATGGAGAGAAAGAGACCGCACAATTGCTTTTGCTTCGGTATATTTTCTGGCTTGGGTCATCGACTTTTTGGTGCCGGTGATTATTGGCTTTGTGATTGTGCTGATAGCTTGGCCACCGTCGAGAGAGTATTGCTTTCCTCCAGCACCACTCGCGTTGATCGATGGCAGTACGGGAGGAATCAAGAAACCAACAGCGGGTGTATTGGGTAACGATACCAGTTTGACTGGAGCTCCAGAGAAGCATAAGGGTGAAGCAGTAGAGCAAGAAGCAACAAATTTTGTGAACAGCTTTACATCAATTGCGATCAGTAGTGCTGCAGGAAAACATCCTCAAGTAGATCCACATGGCGAAGAAGAAGGTGCAAGCAGCCTGGAAGAAGCAGCTCCAGATCCCACCAATCTAGCAATGGGGGCTGCAGATGCAAAGCATAGAAGTGCGGGCGACAATAAGAACACCCTACATGATAAGACCAAGGAACCTATGTCCGCCGCAATGTGGTCGAAGACTAGACCGGTAATGCACGCTATTGCTGATGTGTCTGATGGCTGGGAGAGATTTGCCAATGCACTATCACCCACACCACCCTTCCCCCAAGAGAAACCAAGACTTAAGCTCGCGGCTTGTCTCATACCATTATTCCTTATCTCAACGTTAACTAGCTCGTATATCTTCATGAAAATGAATGGATTGTTTTTCGGATTCGGATTTTTCGGAGATCCATTGATCTGGCGTGGATTGTCATATCTTAACCGCGAATTCCCACATTGGCAGAAACTGTTGGAGATTAGAAACACCCTACTCAAAGGTGTACCGACGAATGCGCAACTTACAATCACACTATTGCGAATTGGTGAAGTAAACAAGGCCCCACTTCCTCCTCCACCCTCTACTTCAATACCCCCATCCGACGTCGCTCATGCGACAGCAGGTCAAGACCTCGAACATCTTGGTAAGTAAACTAATATCTTGAACTTACTCTTTCCACTTTACTGACATAGTCAGAAGGAGTCTCGGATGCAGTAATGGCCGATGCCATCCACCCTGACGCAGATGTAAAAGCAACCGGGGCAGATCAACCGCAACCAAAACCTAAGAAGAAAGGTCATCGCATCCTCGCTGCATTCAAAGGTGTCACTAAAGGTGGTGTTGAAACAATCTTAGGTACAGATCGATTAAAGGCCGCAGCTGGCGCAGAGCATGCAAAGAATCGTATCGGTGTTCTGAAATCCGGTCCTGATGATCCAGCCGGGCCTATTGATTTCCCATCGAGGTACAAAGGGAAAAGAGGCCATGCATATATCACTGCCACTGCAACGACCCCTGCAATTAGTTGGACGACGGAGAAGGAGGATATCGATCCCATTTGGTCAATTGCTATCGCGGACATCCAGGTAAGTTCGATTTGCGCTACCATTGAGTTCCGACACTAACACTCCCGTTTCAGGAGATAAAGAAGGTCGGCGGATTGGGTTGGAAGACTAAGCTTGTAGTAGGATGGGCCACATCACGAGAAATTGCTGATGGTATCCTGATAACAGATAAAGAAGGTAATCAGAAACAGCTTACTGCGATAGCACTTAGGGAGGAACTGTTCAATCGTTTGATTTCGATGGGTACTCAGATGTGGGAGGCATGGTAAACGGCGTTATTGATAGCGTTTTTGCCGGCGCTGGAATAGAATGGAAACTGTCAATCCAGAACGTGTGCGCCCATTTAGAAGCTCTTTGTCGGTGGCACGGTGGCACATATTCGAGGAATGAAGCAATAGGTTCATAAGGCGTACAATTAAGGTTTTAATCCTTCCCGAAACAAACGTATTCTCTAAGGGTCCTATTTGAATGCCTCTTCTTTTTGATACAAAAAAAGAGGTTTTTTGCGAATCTACTTATTTCTCGTTATTAAACTAATATAAAAGTGATTTTATCAACGTCTTAGAAGAATCTTGACATATTTTTTAAAATAGTTCATTGGCTAAAATAACACATTTTCAAAGTAATTCATTAGCTAGAACTCATTATATTTATTATATCATAATATCGGGTCAGGTCACCTGAAACGCCCCCTCTTCCTCGTGATCTTTTATTTTAATTATATATTACTAGTAGTAACATCAACGAAGAAAATTTTAGTCAAAAAAATATGAATTAATCGTATAAAACATCTATATTAATAGGTACTAATTAATTACTATCAATCACTGATAGTTATTAGAAACTTGAAGTTTTTTATAATAAAAGATATATATATCCGAGTCATTATACAACTACTAGTAGTACTGCTAGTATTAGTACTCGTAGTAGTACTAGTAATTATTAGTATTAAATTTATTAGTAATTTCGTATTAATTATAATTACATATCATATTACTAGTACTACTACTACTAGTAGTAAAAAAATTCAAAGAAGTTTCTGGTATTATTAATATATAGTTGATAAATTTATTAATGCCAGTGATTATAATCACAAACTCTTATTACAAAGAGCTTCCTAGTATTCGTCTAGTAGCTGCTTGGATGCCCCATTCGGCAATGAGGTCCGATTGACCAATGGGATAGACCGATTTATCAATGGGATGACCCATTTGTAAATGGGCGATATTGCCGAATGGGGCGGACCAGATAGTCGTCTAGTAGCCGCCTGGTAGTCGCCTGGTAGGCGCCTGGTAGTTGGTAGGCGCCTGGTAGTTGGTAGCCGTATGGTCGCCGTATGGTAGGCGCCTGGTAGTTGGTAGCCGTATGGTCGCCGTATGGTAGCCGCCTGGTAGCTGGTAGCCGATTGACAGTCAATTAGCAACCATTGACAGTACGGCGGTAGCCGCTTAATACCCACCTGGTAGCCGTCTGGCAGCTGGTAGCTGATTGACAGTCAATTAGCAACTATTGATGGTGCGGTGCCTGGTGGCTGATTGACATTCAATTGGTAATCATTGACGTAAGTGGTCTGTGCGTTTGATCCTTGTTTATTAGACCAAAATTTTTCTGTTGATGATAATAATAATAATAATAATAATAATAATAATAATAATAATAATAACAATAATAATAATAATACTCGAGTCAAGTAATATAATATAGTATACTATTAATAGTAATACTTAGTATATAATATATAATAACTTAATATTCATATAACTTGAAAATATATTAATAATACTACTAGTACTAGTAGTACTAGTATCATAATAGTACTAGTAGTATAATTTTTACATACTAGTAGTACTAGTAATAAAATTAATAGATTATAATTAATTAGTAACTGCTTTAAAAATATATCAAGAATTTTTTGAAACATTAGTAAAATCACTCTTTTATCAATTTAAAAACGAGAATTGAATAGATTCCCAATAAAACCTCTTTTTTTATACCAAAAGGAAAAGACAATAAACTTAACCGAGCAGGTCCACGCCAGGGTCAAACTTTAAAATATCTCTTTCAATTATCCTTCGCGATCGTCCATACATTTCAAGCTTTTGTATTCAATGACGTACCTTAATAATGATATTAAGAACGAATTGTATACTGTGTTGGTTGTTGAGGTGAGTCTTAGAAAGGAGGTTAATGTTATAGGTCTGATTAGTCAGCAAAATAGACGCTTTTATACCCTTTCCGTCATCTAGTTTTACATCAACATCTCCAACAATACAGCCACAATTATCCCAACTGGATTCTGTCTTTTCTGTATTGATTGAGGTAAATGCTCTGCATGCGTCTTCGAATAACGGATGAATTTACTATATATGTGATTCACTCACCATTGATATTATGACTCTTTCTTTACTCATATATCTTGTTTGCTTTGCTTCTCTGCCTTATCTTTATCCCTTACCTCCTCCCTTACAAAAGATACAAACAATTTGAGGTCCATAGGATACATTCTTCAAACTCTTGATACATACAATACAAATACATTCTCAAATTACTACACCACCTACAACTAAACATGAAGCCTCCAGCTGGCCTTCAACAGCCTTTCGCAGCTGGCCTTCAACAGCCTTTCGCAGCTATCCCACTGACTTGTTCTATATTCGCCTTCGTGCTTTCCATACTATGTCTTTCTGCAGGTCATAAAAGTAACTTTATGGAAGACTATCACATCGTAGCTGTGTGTACCATCCCCTTCTGACTCTGCTGGAAAACAACCTAACCTGATCTTTAGTTCAACACATCCGGCTTGGGTTCGAACCTCATTCCCGACAAGACTAGCTCCGCTCCCTCAGAAGTCATATCAAAAGCTTCATCATTGATCAACTCTCTCCCTACATCAATAGGTCTTGGCAATCTCATACACCGCACTCCAGAACCGGGCCTAGGGGATGATCTAGCAAATGCACTCGGTAAAATAGAAGGCGGAGTTGATGCAGTTGTAGACAAGCTAGCAGCGAAGCTCGGTATTAAGGAATGGTATTCGGTCCACATAATGGATATGTGCGAAGGAGATTATACCCCGAACGCATCAGCGAAAGATGCAAAGTATAGTGCTACTTCCTGCACGAAGCCAACCGCCATGTGTAAGTGAACGCAGTATACCATATCCATGTGACAACCAGCTAACCAGACCCAGATCATTTTGACCTCACTAATATAATCGGTACAGAGCTATCCGTCGGACCTTTTCACCTAAAAATCAGCCAGCTTAATTGGTCCGCCGAGATTCAAGATAATCTCGACAAACTTTCCGACGCCCTAAACACAACTTTCCTATTCTACGCGATTGGAATCGCCACATCTGGGTTCGCGATCCTAACTTCGTTAGCAGCAATCTTCCACAAAGGACGGCTTCTCTCCTTGTTCAACTGGAGTCTCGCATCACTTGGTTTCGCAACGCTAGGCATCGCTTCTCTAATCATTAAGGTACTACAAGATAAGACTGTGGATGCGATTAACAAAGTTGGCAATGAAATTGGATTGTACGCGTATAAAGGGAAGAAATTTTTGGTCATCACTTGGCTTGCGACGGCATTTGTGTTCATTGCTGGGTGTACTTGGGTGGCTGTCTTGTTGATGGGGAAAAAGAATAAGGGGGGAGAATATACAGAGAAGAGGGGTTCGCGAGGAAGAATGAACTTCGGGAGATATAGTGAGTTTGCGAGAAGAGTGCCGAAATATTGGAGATGAGTTTTGATCAACAATGGATGGATACACGGACATTCTTTTTTGGCTTGAATTGTGGGACTTAGCCTTTCCTCTCTCTCTTTTTGGTTTTATGCTCTGGATTGGACTCAGGTTATGTTGATGAATAGATGAACGAACTGGTGGAAGGAGGAAACATTTTACTTCGATTTAATGTGTAGTTGTCTATAGCAAAGATACCCGGATATACTATAGTAGAATGAATTCATGAATCAATGTATGAAATCATACCTATGATGATCGGGACCTTTATCGTATTCAATGTAATGTTTGAATTGAAGTGTTGCAAGAAAACTGGGATTGACTTCACATCGTGGCTTTATGTACTCGGTTAAATTAAAATTGAAGCATGCGCAAATTACCGAAAAACCCTCAAAATCGATGATTTTATATAAATCACCTTTTATATCGATGTAAATAAATCGATCAATTATTTATAAAATTATTTAAAATTTTAAATAAAAATTGTTTTTATATTAAAATATTTGTTATTAGTATATAAAGATTAAGTAATGATTTTAAAATTTATAATATTTAATAAAATATAAAGTAAAAATTATATAAAAATACAATATTTTTAACTTGATTTAAATCGAATAAATTACTATATTAAAAAATAATAAAGACATATATGAATATATAAAAAACAAACTTTTATTTAATATAAATATTATATATATTAAATGTATATAAAAAACATAATATAATAAAATTAAAAAGAGTATATATAATATTTATAAGCATTAATTATCAAGTATTATCATATTAATTTTGATTTTTAAAAATCATTAAAATTATTTCAAATTTTTATATATAATAATTTATATTCTTATAATTATTATATTAAGATATTATTTAATATAATTTTGATTTAAATAAATTATTAAAATTTTTAAAGATTTTAAAAAGTTAAAAATATCTTTATAATTTTGATTTTTAAAGAATATTATATTAAACTTTAATATATAATATTTATATGAAATAAAAGCTTTTCTTTTATATATTTATATATATCTTCATTATTTTCTAATATAGTAATTTGCTTGATTTAAATTAAATTAAAATTATAGTATTTTTATATAATTTTTACTTTATATTTAATTAAATATTATAAATTTTAAAATCATTATTTAATTTTTAAATTTTAATAGTAAATATTTTAATATAAAAATAATCTATATTTAATATTTTAAATAATTTTATAAATAAATGATCGATTTATTTACATCGGCCCAAGAGGTGATTTGTACAAAATCGTCGATTTTGAAGCGATTCGCTTATTTTGCGCGTGCTTCAATTTTAATTTGACCGAGTATTGTATTTGTGGCTGTGCCATCGTCAAAATTTACCCCGCACTTGTGCTTTCTAAAGTCTTGATATGAGCGACGTATTCGAGTGATTACTCGAAGCTCTGTTCCTCATTTAATGTTTTGATATATCTTCTCAATTATATTCTAGTTGCAAAGAACTAGTCTAGATATTGAGCTCCGTTTTGATTTGTAATCCAATCGCTGTCATGATTTTGACAAACTTCACCATCATCGATTTGGTCCTTTAATCATTTGTTTAGATGATTTTCCTGTACCCCTTGATTTTCAACCTAAAAGGTTTTGGGTGCTATATCAATTGGAGTTATATCTAATATGTCCTAATTGGGAATTCGACCAGTTGAGATGTGCTTTATGTGTATTTTATTTTTATTGTTCTGTTCCTTATTACTCTTTGTGAATTGAAACAAAGACTCCAAGCTTTTTTCCGGAACGAGACTATATTGAAAGGTATTATATATGGTATCTTTAACTTTGTGAATCGAAATGTGAGGCGGAAAGAATGAATTGAAGCGCAGTACTACGTTTATGAATTTCATCCTTCAACATTACTACTATAAATGCAATTTACTAGAGGCAACTGAATTGTAGTAAAGAACGACAAAAGAATCAGTTCCACTCGCATTAATCACAAAGATGTCAGGATCCCAGAGAAACAATCAATCGTGGTTCTCTTCGATATTTGGCTCAAAAACTGTCAATTATGGTGATATCGAAACACTCCGTCGGCAAGTTCGAAGCCTTGAGATCGCCGTTAAAAATGCTTTCCAAACAGGAGGAGGACGTCTCACCCGTCGCGAAAGACAAGATATAATTAAAGCACGAAAAATCATCGCAAGAAACAAAGGTCCAGCAGTAGGTTCTGAGGCTCATACGACTCTCCAGCAGAAAAGAGAAGAAGCTGTCCAACATAATCGACGTCTACGAGAAAAAATACAAGCTTCATTTTCTGAAAGAGATACAGCAAGAGCTGCGCTTGAAGACGCTCAACGACGAAGAAAAATTCTGGAGGATGAAAGAGATCAAGAGCAAGCTAAGAATATTAGCTTGGGGACCAAGATTCGAAATCTAAAACGACAAAAGGAAGCAGCGGAAGCAGATGCTTCATTGGCAGCGGATCGAGCTATTCAACTCAAGGCTATAGCTGCAGAGCGAGACGAATTAGAAGATCGGCTTAAAAAGGTCACACGTGAGAGAGACTTGGACCATGAGGAGGTCGGGAGACTTAGTGAAGAGCTTATGAGTATTGATGATGAAACCGAAAAGCTTAGGGCTAAATGCAGAGACGTGGCGAAAGAAAGAGACCGCTTGCAAAGCCGACTTGATGAGATGGAGCAGAAACTTAAAGATGACAAGAAAGATACTGAAGAAGAGGAGTAATGAATGGTGTGGGTTCTTTAAACCTGGGCTGATGATATGTTTTCAAGGGTCAGGTTGGAAAACAGCAGTTGCAGTTTGTCCAACTGAGATAATATGGTCCCCAATTTTACCAATACGAGAAGTTGTGAATCGTTGTATATCATGTATGTAATGGATCATAGATTTCTATTTAAACAAATAATTTTGGGAGATTGTGAGTACTGTATGAACTTGTGGTTTCGTTTGGATCTTTTCTTTGAAGTACGTATGAGAATGGGGCTAAGGAGCAACAATTTTTGAACAGATGAATATAACAAGTGTCAGTATCGAAAGATTAGAAGGAGATGAATTATGAGAGTAGAGCAAAGCGGCCATTTCATTCGGACAGAACATGCTATAATATGGAGTTGATTTGGCAGAATTTATGATATCTGAAAGATCTCGATACTTATTACCTTGAAGACGTACAAAATTGGCAAATTGATATCATTATATTAGGAGACATACATAACATAGCCTCAATTTATTTCTGTACATATATAAATCCAGTCATGGTTATGTATAAAATAGCGTTTTAAGTTGTACAAATATTCTAGTCCATACATTTCACGCATTAAAAATCTCAAAACTGGTAGTGATATACCCAGCAAGGATTGAAGGTCTAAACAAATTCGAATGCTACAAGGATTTACCTCCCAATTAGCCAACAAATCCAACAATGTACATAAAAATTCATGTGTCAAGTCCGCCTCAATAATGCACGACATAGTATACCTATGAAGAAACAGGATTGATAAGAAAAGCGCTACAACGAGCGTCCACATAATGAAATCTCGGAACCCGATTCTGTGGCTGAAATTCTTGCTACCGATGAGAAATCAACAGACCATTCTCATTCTGTGCCTCCGTAGGTGGATTATCTACCGAGTTACGCACTCCTATATAACAATCTCGTTCGTTGGGGGATTTATTTGCGATTCCTCGGCCCAGATTTGTGAATAATGAAATTGTAATGCAATGCTCTTCGAACATCTAAACAATGATATGTTTTCTCTCTTTTGTGAATACAGGTACAAATGAGGTATCATGTCTAGCTGTCGTGGAGATCCGGGGGCGATCGATCATAATCAAAGTAGACTTCTGCTGCACATATTATTTGACCGATCTTATAATCGCGTCGTCGATGTATGACTCCGTATTGACTGATGCGCTGGGATGGTGCCGTCTGAGCAATGCTATCAGTATACGGTGGAGGGGCTTTCGCTTCCGGAGCTGTGACACCTGCATCGTTTTCGTAAAGTTTTTCTACTGCTATTACAGTTGGGGTACCGTCGTCTGTTGCTTCAATTTTAACATCATACCAAAACCGTTCTCCGCCATCCTTTGCTTGTCCAATATCCCATGGTTCGACGGGAAATCGCGGAAGCGGATGTCCAACCCACGGATTTTTGAGAGCTCAATCTATGGGGGGTGGTCTGACAGGTAATTGTTAAGCTCCTCCTCCAGACCACCTCTTACTTGTTCCATGGTCCCTCTTTCTGGCCGCCAAACATCTCGACCTGTACTGGTGCCGGAGTTCCTCCTACTGCTGCAGCATTCTCCCATCTTATAGTTCTTGCTGGCGTTGGTCCTTATGGTTGACCAGTTGTTGGTCTTGCTCTCCCCTGCGGTTGGGTAGTTATTGATCGAGCCGGTAGTTGGGTATGTGTTGGTCGAGCCGGTAGTGGTTTACCAGTTGTCACTCCCGCTCTTCCCGGTGGTGGAAAATTTTCTCGGCTTCCCCTAAATGGTGATTGAACACCTGCTGCTCCTGCCCTCCCTGGTGGTGGGAAATTTGCTCGGCCTCCCTGAATGGTGGCGCTCCCCCTCTCGGCTGGAAAACTGCGCTTCCAGCTCATCCACCCCTTACAACTCCTCCTCTACCGCCAGCTCTACCGACAGTTATCCATTCGCCATTATCTATCATTGGAACTTTTCTCGGTGTAAGAATCGAATATATATAATGAAGCCATGTTTTCCAAAGAACTATTTCTTCGCTTGACTCCCGAATATCTACTGTATGTTCAGATCGAGATAGAATTAATCTTTAACTAAAGTAAATTAAGTGACTAATAAATCATATGATTCCATGTACTGCACGCTTTCTACGGAGAGTAAGGAAATTGCAACTTTCAGTTAATTGTGTTTTCTGGGAAGTATAAAGGTGCTCTGGAATTTCTTTAACTAAATGCAGTCTTTTTGATCTTTATTGTTCAAAACAAAGCGCTTATTATTTAAATGATAAATTATTTTAGTGAGTGCAATTTTTGGACAAAGCATCTACTGATCAGTTTGTTCTATAATTTTACAAGCTTATCATCTCTTAGTAATTAATCCCAATTACTGAGCTCCTCAATCTGCGAAACATTATAGAAGCATAAAAAGCATTTCAATACGATTCTTGCATTCACGTATCAATTCATATTACTTGCAGAAATTACATAGTATTACGGAAGATGTCTACGTGGTGGAACTTCCAGTCGCAGAACGAAGAACCTACACCCTCAGAAATAGAGGCGCTTCGACTTCATGTCGAGAGGCTTGAGCGACATATCCGATGAACCGCAATTGATAATTCTAGACTCGATGGTGGCATTGACACCAGGATAGGGACTCATAGACAGCCTCAAGCTATCACAGAACTTACAAGGGAGAGAGATGCCCTAGCCCTTTCTAACGAGACACTTTTGAGGCAGATCGAGACCCTCAACGGACAACTCTCGGATCGACTCAACGAATACAACAAATTTCGCGATGATATGAGGGGACAATTGAAGACCACACGCACAGATCTTTAGACGGAACAAGACTCTCATGCAAAATCCACCACGACCTTTGCAAGACAGAGGGAAAATCTCACCCGTCAAAACAAGGACATTTCTCAGCAACTGAAATCAAGCATTGCTGAAAAACTTTCCACGGAGCAACGAGTAGAGGAACAAGTGTTAGAAGTAGATGATTTGAATAGACAGCTTACGGAAGTTCCAACTAGAACAGAAGGAGCGGAAGGCACAGCGTCTTACACCGAAAGTCTTCTAGATATTGTTCCCGTTATTGTCACAAGCGACCAGACTGAAAACCGAGCCATTGTATTTGAAGAAGACCTTTTCAATTCTTGGAACACCATTCTCAATACCTGGGAAAAGTATTCATTATGGGGCGCAAAATATAAAGAAGTTGAAGCTGACAAAGCAAACGTTCAAGCTAAAATTTCGGTAGTTGGCTACGACGAGGAATATGTGCGTAATGCTGTCGAAAAAGACAATGAACAATTACGCCATATCAAAATTAAGTATGATAAATTGCTTTACAGGCTGGCCGAAGATGTCACGACAGTTTTTGACCGTATCCGGGAAGTTTTTGATGCAAACCAGGTTTTCAAACCTGATGAAACTGCCTGGAAGCTGGAAGTCAATAAGTTTGGCAGTAAAGATCCATAGATCATGGGGGGTCATATACCAATATATAAGGGGGACGAGAGACAAAGTCAATGGGTTGAGTAACAGGAGAGTGTTGAACATGATGAGAACAGCGAGTATTGGAGGGAGGAGAGGGATAAAATAGAGGAATGAGATGGATCGATAAGACATTTTTCCAGATGAGCCTAATATATACTTAAGTTCCATGGCAGGGGGAAATGAAACATATTTAGCGGTAAACATCTGACGCTAAATTGCGTACGGAACTAGTTTCAGTCCTTTGTGATAAATATAAGAATTCAACAACCATGTTCATAGGTATTATTACCAATGGACTTTTACTTTCGTCCAATTAAATGACACGAGTGATCACTCTTGTTTATCTTCGTTTTGCCTATGCGATCTAGTAATAACCTCTCCCACTATCATCACTTCAAAGACCACATAGATAGCCAAACCCCTTTTCATCATACCCAGCTCAATTCCATCACAATAAAACCTCAGATTATTCTTACTACTATGCTATCGACGGTCTGAGGACTCTCCATGCTCGGAATCCTGGATGTGTAGAAAAGTCCGAGGTTCATTATAACGACGGATCTCGCTGACAAGACAGATGTGAGTCAGCAACAATGTCAACTCAATTCAACGCAACGAACAACTTCCTCTTTTTAAATCTCGGTTACTAGTACCCCCCTTTTCCTATCCGCCCATCCAAAATAAACACCCACACCGTGATAACCATCTAAAAATCATCAGAACAATATCGAGTTCTTAATCTAATTACTTTTTAATTAATAGATATATAAGAAATTGACATCGAGGATACTAGTATCATTATTTTGAACCACGAGGAACGTTCTATATAATCATAGTGTTACTACTAGTAGTATCACTTTCAGATCCAATCTAATTTCCAATTTAATACTTGATCAATGATCAATGTTCTTTTTATACTTAGCTATCTATTTCCTCTCATCTTTTTCAAGTTTTTTCAATATAATAAATCGTCCATCAACAAGTCCCTTATTAAATATATGATCTTACCACTCAATATAGTACTAGTATTCAATCTATTATTTTATTTATTATCAAAACATAGTATATATATTCAAATAATCATATATCATGCATTCAAGTTATCTTCAACCAGACCGGGCCTCATTCATTCAATCTACCCACTAGTATCAAGAACATACTAGTACTACTATCAGTCAAACCCCTCATACTACTACTAGTAACAAAACCACAAAGAAATCTAAATCCAGATCATATTACACACCACAACGCTAACGAATAGAACTTTAAATTATATATATCATGATCCCTTATCTCAAACTAAAACCCTCATTCCTATATACTAATACTAGTACATTCAAGTTCTTACTACTAGCATGATCGTAATATGATAGAATCATCCATCTAACTTATTTATCATGATCATTCAAGTTTATAAAAAACATTCATGAATCTTTTCTTTTATCTTTATATATTAACTTAGATTAATTTCATTATTATTTTTATTTCATTCTATTTTATTTTTTTATTTAAATTTTCAATATAGGTATTTTAAATTCAAAATATTAATAGCAAGAATTATAGGATAGCGATAAAATGACCGGTTTTGGTGAGTGTTAGGATAGGTATGAGTATGAGTATGAGTATGAGTATGAGTATGAGTATGAGTATGAGTATGAGTACGAGTATGAGTACGAGTATGAGTATGAGTATGAGTATGAGTATGAGTATGAGTATGAGTATGAGTATGAGTATATGATTGGGATTGAGAGGAAGGTGGAGAGGATAGTGTTAAGAAGAGAGTTACTAGTACGAGCAGGGAAAGACTCGGATAGTTACTAGCAAGGGAATAGACGAGGACTAGGACGAGAAAAAGAATAAAAAACAATAAAACAAATACACTTAGATGTAAATTCAACAAGCAAAAACAAAAAGTAATAAAAAGAGAAGAGAAGATTTTCAAATTGAGGTTATTATATAGTAATACTAGTATAAGATCGTGAGAAGGACTCGGAGGAGAAAAAGCAGGAAGCAAGAAAAAGATTTTGTGATAGAGTTTTTAAAGATCCGAGTTGGACTTGTATTAAGATGGGTATGGGGGTAGAGGAGATGAGATATGGTAGTGGGAAGGAATGGAGAGGGTGGCCCGGGATATGGGGATGGGAGATTATTATTTTTTTGTTATTTTTTTATTTTTATAATGATGATATATTGTTTTCAAGTTAGATTAAATGATTGATTTATTCAAGTTGCTAGTGTTAATGAATATAACTTGAAGGATTAATAGACTCGGATGATTTTTTTATTAAAATGAAGAATTGGTTATTAACTCCAAGTCCAGAAACCACTCACTCACTCACTCACTCACTCACTCACTCACTCACTGACTATAATTCTGATTGATTAATTAATTAATACATATATACATAATACATATATATATATACTAAATTCTATTTTCTATCATCATCACTATCATACCAATGATCAGTATTCTAAATAAACAAACTAATAACTTAATCATTCGACATGATCATGATCATGCTAATGATTTAAAAATTTAAACATTTAAACTTATATCTATAGTATAACTTAAAAGCTATCTAGTATCTATCTAGTATATTTCACATACTAGTAATAGATATATATATGATAGTATATCATATAATATATATAATTTCCTAAAAAAATACCTTTATTGGTAGTCTTACTCTCTCTCTAATAATTATCAAATACTACTACTACTAGTAAACACCATAATAAAAAATTCATCTAAAACTAAAAACTCTGAAACTAAAAATCTAAAACGAAAATTGACGGAAAACTCTTTTCATAATTTCATTACCTCAAGTTATTACTTGTAAAATCGAATATCCATAGTACATATCAACCACCACTACCATACACTACCAGCGAATAATATATAAATATAAATTAAACTTTAAATTAACTTAAAAGTTACAATCACAAAGCCAATTCATCCTCCTCCTCCTCCCCCTCCCCATATATATCCCCCTTTTCCCCCTCTCCATATACATCCCCCCCCTCCCCCTCCCCATCCTCCTCCTCCTCCTCCTCCCCCTCCCCATATACATCCCCCTCCCCACCCAACACACAAACCCTAACCATCAAATCCTCACTCCCCTGCCACTGCGGCGGCATCCGCATACTCGGTAACAGTAATTCTTGTTCGTCTTGCTCTGTCCAGTCGTAGTTTTCAATTTCCTCGTTTTCATTTTCATTATCATCGTCATTTTCATCGTCATCCCCATCGTCATCGCTATCTGGGATTTCGAATTCTGTTGGTGGTTTTTTGCGTTTGAGGGAGGGGGGCGGGGGTGTTGGTGTTGAGTTGAAGTTGGAGTTGGAGATGGGGATGGGGATAGTGGGGATAGTGGGGATGGCGGGGATAAGAGGTTTGGTGGATGTGGATGAGGGGGTGGGGGGATTGAGTGGTATGAGGGCGGACTGGAATTGGGTTGGGCGTTAGTTTGAGATTGAGATTGAGATTGATATTATTATGTATAAAATAGTACATAAAAAATGAAACAATAGAAGAAGAGGATTGTGGTGTGAGAGAAATATTAGGATGATAATAGATAAGAAAATAGAAGAGGAATAAAAGAGGGAAGGAAATAGAAAAAAAAAATAAAAATAAAAAGAACACAAAGAAAAAAAAACTTACCTCCCCAAATCTAAACCCCACAACTCTCCCCCTCCCCTCCTTTCCCTCCGCCTTAACAACCATAGCAAATCTCCACCCCATCTTCCCATTCCCATTCCCATTCCCTTTTTCCTCTCTCCCCTTTCCGCTTCCACCCTCATTCACCCCATCATCATCCCTTTCCCATCCCCAATCCCTAAATAACCCCATTCTACACCAAACCCCCATTTCCCATGCCGTCATCGAAATAGCCGGTATGAGGGCAGCCCCAATGCCAGGTCTCATTTTAGTAACGCATTGAGAGAGGATTAGGATGGATAGGTTGTGTATTTGGGCTAATTTTTGGAGGGAATTGAGGAGGTATGTTAAGAGGGGGGTTTTACGTGTTGAGGGGTTTGGGGGGGCTGAATTTGAGGGTGAATGTTAGTTTAGTTTTTGGATTTTGTTTATGGGCTTGGGGATGAGGGAGAGGAGAGGAGAGAAAGGGAAGGGAAAGGGAAGAGGAAGAGAAAAAAAGGCGAGAAGTATAAGTAGGGGGGCTAAGATAGGATGAGATGGGATGAGATGAGAAAAGAAATTGAAAGGGAAAGAAAGAGGAAGGGGAAGAGGAAGGGAAATTGAAAGAGAAAAGAAAGACAAAAAAACGCGAGAAGTATAAGTAGTACAGTACAAGACAGGATAAGATAAGATAACATAAGAAGAGAAGAGAACAGAAAAAGAAACATAACATACCACCCACCATCCTAGGGGTACCCCCGGCCCCAACAATCCTCGGAAACGCCATCTCAACCAGCGTGGAAAAAGAATCAATAACAATTAAAGCGGTATTCCGCGGTGGGAAATTATCATTCGATTCCGTGTGTGTTAGTAGAGCGAGGAGATGCGCTAATGTTGGAGTGGAAAAATGATGGAAATTTTGGAGGTTTGTTGGATGGTTTGTTGGATGGTTTGGGGAGGAGGGTGGGGAGGAGGGTGGGATGAAGGTATGGAGAATTTGCGTGAAGCGGTTGAGGGGGAGCGGGTGCGATCCATCTGGGGTTGTTAGTATTTTTGGGATGGAGATTGGATGCGAGATATGAGATAGGTGGATGGATGGATGGATGGATGGATTGAGAATGAAAGATATTATGATATTTATCAAACACCCGTTGAAAATAAATATGATATAATAAAACCACCATTCAAACAAGAGCAACAAAAGACATATAAAAGAAAAAAAACATAATTAACTCACCAACCCAAACCACACTCTCACCAGCAGCCAAAACCCCAGCTGCTAGATACATCCTACCCAATCATAAATCAGCATATTTCCCTAAAATTACATAACGTCCGTCACTCTCATCCTCAATTTTATATCTTCGAGAATAAAGACAAAAAAAAAACAAAAACCATCAATTATCATCGATTGTCATCAATCGTCATCAACCCCCGAAAAACTTACCCTAACCCCGTCTTTCCCACCCCCGGTGGTCCATAAAACTCCGATACCTTCCCTCTACTAATACCCCCATAATTATCATTTTTCTTTTCCTTCTCCCTCTCCTTTAAACTCTCGCCCTCCTTTTCCCCCTCCCCCACCTTCAAACCCACCCCCACCCCCTCATCTCCATCTCCATCCGCATTCCCCACACCATCAAAAACATCCACAGCCACAGGATCTCTATCCCGCAACACAGCATCTAGAGGCAAAAGACCAGTTGAGAGATATCTCGCAGCAGGATCATCAGATCCATATTGAAGGGCGAGGGCGACGGCGGCAGATATAGTTGGGAGACGATCTGGGGTTTGTTAGATTATTATTATTATTATTATTATTATTTATTTTTATTTTTTTATGTTTGGTTTGGTGGGATTGTATGTATGTATGTATGTGTTGATTTAATAATTGGGTAATTGGATGTATGAATGGATGAATGAATGGCATTGAGATAATGAGAGTAGTAGAAGCGAAAGCGCAAGCGAAAACAGGAAAGAAAATACTCACGTGGAGAAGAAGGCGAAGGCGAAGATGAGAAATTCGATATGCCTGTGCCGTGTATGGATTGATAATTCATATTTATCTATATCTCCTAATAAAATGCAATGCAATCCAATCCAATGCAAGTTCCTTCCTTCGAATAATAGATCAGATCATGAATAAGCAAATAAAATAAATCATAAATCCTTCAGGAACATGTATTCGGACATTCGAGATGAGAGAAATAACCATGTCGCGTCGTGGCGTTTAGATGGATGGATATTTGTGGGGATTGTTTCGTTGACACGTGATTGTTTGGATGGGGATTTGCTATATTTAGTTATCTCATACTCAGACCCTTAGGAGTTGAACTGAATAATAATAACTTGGAATATTATAATATAAAAATAATATATTTTTTAATCCGAGTCGAAATAATTCAACTCTATAAAAGTCTAAATTATTTTAGATACTTTTTTTAATAAAAAATCAATTTTATTTGATAAAAGTATTTTAATATTATATTTTTATTTTTTAATTATAATTTATTAAAAAAAGAATTATATTATTTAAAAGTTATTATTTATTAATATTTATCTAATGGATATTAATTATTTAAATTATATAATTAATTTAAAATATTATTTTTAAAAGTTTATTTTAAATCTTAATTTATTTAATTTCTTTATTTTCAATAATTATATATTAATAATAATTTTAAATTTAATTAAATCGTTATTTCAAACTAAATATTCTAATTTTATTAAAAAATAATTAAAAGAATTAAATTTGAATTAAATTTGAATTAGATTTAAAATTAAATTTAAAAATAAAATACTTTAAATTTAAAGTATTTCTTTAAATTACTATTAATATTTACTTTCTTTAAAATTAATAACTAGTATAATTTTTTTAAATAAATTGAATAATATATTAAAAATCTTTTAATCAATTTAACTTTCACTATATAATAAAAAAATTCTTTAAAGAAATAAATATTAATAATATTTTAAAAATATTTATATTTAAAAATATACTTTTTTCAAGTTCTTTTAAATATATAATTATATCTTAATAGTATCTTAAATTTTAATAATATAATATATATAATTATAATTGAAAAAGATTATTTCTATTTATATAATTTAAATTAACTTTAATAAATTATAATTATTAATAATTAATTAATTATTACATTTTGAAAAATTATTAATTCATTAATTTATTAATTTATTTATTTTTATATTAAAATCGAAATCATAAACGCTTAAACCGTTCCTTTAATACACCTCGAGTAAAAAATTAATATTATTGCTCAAAAATTTTTATGTGGAGCAAAATATTGAAGGGTCTGAGGATGAGATAAAGAGGAGATGGGATGGATGAGATGGATGGGATGTCAAAGTTAGAGTTGAGGCTGAGACTGAGGATGATGATGAGGCTGGTGAAATAAATTCTGGTGGTTTTTCTTTTTCTTTTTCTCTTGATGGGACTTTTATGTATGTATGTATGTATGTATTATGCTTTTTTCTTTATCTTTATATTGACATCATTTGGTTTTATTTGATAAGATAGATATATTATGATTATTATGATTATTATGATTATTATGATATTTTGATTTTACTTTATTCAAAAAGTCTGTCTATATATGATTCTGATTTTTAATGATAAGAATAGAATTAATAGAATAGAATAGAATGAATTAAATGAATGAAATAAATCGAAAGGTAAGCAAGCGTAATACCAACGAACCCTCTCTTCTCATACATACATACATACATACATACATACAGTACACGAATAATAAAGGATTCGAAAATGTAACCGCAATCTTCCCACAAGCAAACAATCAAGCAAACAATCAAGCAAATAATCAACCAACCAACCAACCAATAAATCCTCAGCCACGAAAGAATATGAATTAATACCAGGATTCTCATCAAACCCATCACACGGAGTAGCATTCAGCGATAAATAAATAAATAAATAAATAAATAAACTACCCAATATGGTTGTTGGATGAAACGATGGAAATGAATGGCTGCTTGTTAAATCCTATGTACTTAGTATCTGGTATTCCTTTCTTCCTTCAAATGTTTAGTCACATTATATATGAATGGGTGGACGAAAATAAGGGAGATGCTATGGATGAATGGATGGATGGATGGATGGATGGATGGATGGATGGATAAATAGATAGATGACAAGGTAAAAAGGTAAGCAAATAACTGGGATATAATGAAAGCTATATTTTTTGATTGAGATTCAAATATATTTGAATTACTTCAATAATCTCATTATCTTACCTCTCTCTCTCTTTTTTACTCTTACTCTTACTCTTACTCTTTTCTTTGGTTGATTCATCTTTAAGGGGATTCTTTTACTTTTTCTCTCTTATATTGAAGATTATTTCGATTTCCTCACTTCATTCTACTAGTATATCAGTGGTCTTCATTCATTTGACTCTATATCTACCTACCTACTATCTACTATTTACTATCTACTATTTACTATCTACTATTTACTATCTATCTACTTCAAGTAGTACAACTCCATTACCCCATCTTCAATCAAATCAAATCAATTTATTTTATTCTATTCTCCCAAAGAATTTATTCAATTATATTCCGTTTCAATTCAACCCCATCAAATCAACAAAACATCACACATCTCATCACATTTCATCACATATCATATCATCATCACATATCATCATCACATATCATCATCATCATCATCATCACATTTCATTCCAAGATAAAAGTCATCGCTTTGCATCAGATTAATCGCCATTGAAACGTTTAATATATTTCATTGGTTGGAATTTATATTTATCCTCTTTTTGAACGTTTCATCTAAAAGAAAAGGATCGCCCCCTATCTCCACTCTACTGCGCTAAGCAACTAAATCAGATCAAAGCAGATCAAATCAGATTAAAATCGAAATCCGGACCAAATTAGGTACAAATAAATAATCATATCTATAAAAACTTTGGACGAATTTATAAAATCGAATTAATTTCTTGGTTATATAGATTTTATTTTGATTTGATTTGATTTGTTTTATTTTATTTGAATTCTTTTTTTCAAAATTTATATCTTCATATTTATTCATTCATTCATTCATTTATTTATTTATCCATTCATTTATATACTCATTCATTCATTCATTCATTCATTCATTCATTCATTCTATTTTGATTAACTTCAAAACCTCAATTATAATCAACAATAACATTTTGAAAGTGACACTTACCTTTTGAAAAAGCAAAAGTGAATGGATATTGAATTGATATATATTATCTCTTCAATAAGTTCTAGAGAACTTTAATTGAGCTAATTTCGCTGATCTCATTGTTGTCTTTCTTCTTTTCTATTTCATACCTTCATCCATTGAATTTGAATCACTTTCTTGATTAATTCTTTTGGACAACAACAACAACGATAACAACGACGACGAGGACGATCACGATTTTGATTAATTGAGCTTCTTCCTCTTTTTTTTTCATCTTCTTTACATACATTCATTCTCAATTCTACTTATTTTTTTCTTCTAATTCATAATTAACAAACCAACAATTAACATCAACAACATCAACAACAACAACAACAACAACAACAACAACAACAACAACAACATTCTACAAAATGATTTCTAACAACTTATTACAATATGCTACTATAGCATTCTTAATTGCTCAATCAACTTCTGCTATTACACTTGATATTACTAATAAAGGTATATATCTCTTCTATTCTATACATATCTTTACTTCATTAATCTTTAACTTACATCTCTTCTCATAGATTCTATCAAAAGTGCTTCAAGTACTATCGCCTTTGATCTTATGAAATATTATACCGGTAATATCACAAATACACCAGAAACAATAGCTGTTTTACCTTCTCCATATTATTGGTGGGAAGCTGGTGCTATGTGGGGAACATTTCTTGATTATTATCATTTTACTGGAGATTCTTCATACAACGACGTCACCAATCAAGCATTAACTTCACAAGTTGGTCCTAACTTCGATTTCATGGTACCAAATCATCAAAAAGATGAAGGAAATGATGATCAAGCTTTTTGGGGTTTTGCTACAATGTCAGCTGCCGAAAAAGGATTTCCTGAACCTACAAATACTGGTGGTTATACTTGGGTTCAATTAACGGAAAATCTTTGGAATACTCAAGCTGCAAGATGGGATTTATCATCTTGTAATGGTGGTTTGAAGTGGCAAATCTTTACTTTCAATAATGGTTACGATTATAAAAATTCCGTATCCAATGGAGCTTTCTTTCAACTTTCCGCCAGACTTGCTCGATATACCGGAAATCAAACATATCTCGATTGGGCCCAAAAAGTTTATGATTGGTCTTCGGAAATTGGTTTGATTGATTCCAAAACTTTTCAAGTTTATGATGGTACGGATGATACTAAGAATTGTTCATCCATCAATCAAATTACTTGGTCTTACAACAATGCAATTTGGTTATATGGATCAGCAGTTATGTATAACATAACATCTGATACCGAATCCACTCAATCTCTATGGCAATCACGAACTCAAAATTTCCTAGGAGCTTCTTCCAGATTCTTTTCGCCATTTCAAAATAGTTCAAGTATTATGTTTGAACCAGCTTGCGAAACCGTCTGGACTTGTAATAATGATCAATTTTCTTTTAAAGCATATCTTTCGAGGTTTATGTGGGCTACTACCATCTTGGCACCTTTCACTCAATCAACCATCTCGAATTACCTAAGTGCTTCTGCTCAAGCCGCTGCCAAGGTTTGTGAGGGTGGTGCTGATGGAAAGGCTTGTGGTACTAGATGGTATATTGGTGGTTTCGATGGTGTAGTTGGTATTGGTCAACAAATGAGTGCATTGGAAGTTATTCAGGGATTATTAATTGGGGATTCGACGGCTCCGATTACGAGTGGAAAAGGTGAGGTTTCTCCGAAGGTCCATTCCTCGAGTTCTTCTGCCATTTCTACTTCTGAGACTGCGATTGCGACTCCTGTTTCTTCTGCGACTGCGATTGCAACTCCTGTTGTTTCTTCTGCGGCTGCAATTGCTACTCCTGTTGTTTCTTCTGCGGCTGCGATTGCAACTCCTGTTACTTCTGATGATTCACTTATCACTGCACTTGCTACTTCAACTTTTGATGTTTCTGGATATCCAACAACATTACCTGATTCTTCCGGAGAAGACTCCGACTCCGACTCCGACTCGGTTGTTACGGATACAATTTTTGAAAGTACAACTGTTCCCTGCACTACAAATTCATCTACTTCAACATCTACACCATTTACATCTTCCCCACCATCCATAACCACAACACCAGAGTCGGATGGAGATATTGTGGTCACGGATACTATTATTGATAGTACAACTGTCCCTTGCACTACCAATTCTTCATCAGCGTTTACGTCCTACCCCACACCAATCACATCCGAATCTATAATCGGAATTTCAACAACATCAGCTAATATCCCTCCGTATCCATTAGATACCGGTTCTTCATCTTCTACTGCATCTTCTACTCCATCTTCCCCTTCGACAACTTTACCTTCCTATATCGATCCCGTCTTCGACTCCACCTCTACCTCCACAGATATAACAACAACAATAAAATCATACCAAACAACCACCGTTCCATGCAACTCCACATCTATCCTAGCAACCGGATTTCCAATCCCCAATCCTTCTTCCTCTTTTCCTTCTTCTTCTTCTTCTTCATCATCATCATCACCATCTCATTCTCCCCCCTCCCCATCGCACCATCCAACCACGTCAAGCTCCACCGGCTTATTAATCGATACATCGATTCCTCCCCTCCCTATCGCACCTACGCAGACGGGAAAGAATATCCCGGCTGTGAGTGCGAGCGCGACCGCGAGCGTAACCACAACACCAACCCAGATTCAGGTTACTGGATATGGCGTAAGCATGAGGGGGGATTTGAAGGGGGTGAGGTTGTGGGGAGTAAGTGGGTTTCTTATGGTGGGTTTGGGGGGGTGGGTTTTGTGAGTGTGTGTGGATGTGGGTGTGAGAGAGAGGGAGAGAGAGGGTGGGAATGGTTTAAAAACTTGATGCCAGCTTGAGGGACTCGGACTCGGACTCGGACTTGGACTTGGACTCGGACTTGAAGAGTTTGGGTTTTCATGGGCAAGTTTGTATTTTTTTTTTGTTTGTTTGGTATGTGTTTGTTGGTTTGTGTGTATATAGGATGGAATGGATGGAATGGGATAGAATGAGAGAAGATAGAATGAGATAAAATGAGAGAAGATAGAATGAGATCAAATAAAAGATATATAGATAGTATATACTATATAGTATAAATACATAAATAGATAACTTAAAAATAAAACATTTTGATAACTTATTTACTATTAACACTACTAATACTACTAATACTATCATTATTAATATTACTACTATTAATACTACTATTAATAAAAGAAATTAAATCAAATCAACTTCAACTTGAATTTGCCATGAGTTACGGTATTAATATGAGTATAAGTATGAGTATTAGAACTAGAAGTCTGAGGAAAAGAAATGAATATTGAAGTTGAAGTTGAAGTTGAAGTTGAAGTTGAAGTTGAAGTTGAAGAAGTTGAAGAAGGATAGGATGAGATGAGATGAGATGATGATTAAGTTATTTTTTTTGGGGGTGGAGGTGGGGGTGGGGGTTTATGTGCATGTTTATGTGTATGTTTATGCCAGTAAGTGATACCGTCACGGTGACTATCTTCAACTTGAAGTTTCAAATGATTAAATGATTAAATTATTTAAAAAATGCATATATATTTCTTTTATTTTTTTTTATTTTTTTTTCTTAAAAAATATATATATATATTATTCTAATAACTTGAATATTTACTATATGATATGATATGATATGATAGTAATAAGTAATAAGTAATAAGTAATAAGTAATAAGTAATATCAAGTTTAATTATTAATACCAGTGAATGTTAAATAATGGTTTTTGTAGATTTTATTATGGTATTATTAGTACTAGTACTAGTATGATAAAATTGAAATTTAAAACTTGAAATTTAAAACTTGAAATTTAAAACTTGAAACTTAAAACTTGAAGTCTTAGGTTTATTGTATTGAGGTTATTAGTAGTGAGTTTTAGATAATTTTTTATTAATAGTATTCTCTATAGTATCATCTATTTAAAGAGCCAACCTAAATAGAATTTAATAAGTTCTCTAAATGAACTTTAGGAAATTAATTATTTTAGTATTTGAATATATTAAAAGTTTAAATATCAATATACTAAATTTATAATTGACTAAAAATTAAATCTTATATAATATAAATTAATCAAATTTAAATTTAAAAATTAATTTTAAATAAACTTTAAATAAACTTTAATTAAAATTCATTAATTCAAAAATAATCATTAAACTTTAAATTTTTAATAAATTTTTATTAATTAATAATTTATTTAACTCTTTATCAATTTGATCTATATAAGTATAATTTCAAATTATAGAATTATAATTATTTATTTTTTATAAATTAATAACTTTATTATTTTAAATAAAAATGATTTTTTATAAAATTTGAAAGTATATTTATATTACTTTTTAATATATATTAATATTAATTTAAATATATTAAAAATAATAAAAATACGAAATTAATTTTAATATATAAACTAAATTAAAAAATAATAAAATCTATTAATTTGAATTATTAATATATAATAAATTTAAAAATAAAAATATATCAATTTTATATATAAACATTATATTAATTTAATTTTATATAATTATTTAAAAGAAACTTAAAAATCAATAAAGAATTTAGATTGGATTTATATTAATAAAAAATCATTTCTTAAAAATTAATTTATAATGCGATTGAAATTTCAATTATAATATAAAAATTTCTGGGTTTAAATAGTATTCAAGAAATCTCTAAATAAATAATATTATAGAGTACTACTCGGTTAAATTAAAATTGAAGCACGCGCAAAATAAGCGAATCGCCTCAAAACTTCTTAAACACGTTTTTTTATTTTTACATCGACTTTAATAACTCTATTAATTCTAAATTATATTTAATAAAAAATGGCTTATAAAAATTATAAAAATGAAATCTATAAATGATAAAAATTTAAATCTATATAAATAAAGATTTTATTAAAAAAGATTTATAAATTTTTAATTATTTAATATTTTAGAATAATTTATAAGAAAATTATTTATATATTACATTTAAAAAGAAATATAATTATGAAATATTTATAAAAAATAAATAATCAAATAAAAAGATATTATAAATCTTTATTTAATATTAAAAATATTTAAAAAATCTTTAAAAAAAATCGAAAAATCATTTTTAATAAAAATCAAAAATAAAAAATTATTAAAATATATATCTATAATCGCAAATCTTGTTTCAAAAAAGTTGATTAATAAATTTTTGAATTTAAATTGTTTATATTTTATAATAAATTTCTTTAAATTATATATAATTATAAAAAACCCTTTATTTTTAATATTAAAAAATCTAAATTAAACTTATTTATATATTAAAAATATCTATAATTTATATATTACTTTTTAAATGTTGATATAAAACTTTATGTATTTATGAATTAAGCTAATAAACGCTTTAAATATAATAAAAGACATTATTAATACAATTTAACTAAGTATTTTTATTTTAATATTATTTAATTTATTTTAAAATAAATATATTAAAAAATAAAATTTATAAATATATTTAAATAAAAAAAAATCTTTAGATTATATAAATTTTTTAAAAAAAATAGAAGAAAAGAAGAAAAAGATAGAAAATATAATATAAAAATATAATAATATATTTAAATTAAATTTAAAAAAAGAATTTGAAACTAAAAAAGCAAAAGAGAAATGAGATTTGATTTTTAAAACCTTTTAAAATTTTTATTTGTTGATTAGATTTGATTTTTTATTAAATAATTTGTAGAGATGATAAAAAAGGGGATAAAAATATATTATTTGAAGTATTTAGATATAATTATATAATATATAAAGATAATCAATTTAAAAAAAATATTAATTGATTTTATATATTAGAATTCTTTATTACATTCTTTTTTATTTTTTAGATTTAAAAATTATAATAAAAAAAGATTATTAAACTTGAATATAATATTATAATAATAAAATTGAGATTATAATAAATAATATATTTATATATATAAATAAGTTTATTAGGAGATATATGGATTTATTTGATATTGTTTAAATAATCTGATTACTTCAATCTTTTAATTTAAATATAATAAAATATATATAAGATTATTATAGTTTTACTTTAGTAAGTCGTATGATTTATGGTACTATGGTTTTGTGTAATATATTCTTATTATTGATTTATCTATAGTATAGATTATCAAGTTGTATATATATATGATTATAGTCATATGCTTGTTATATGCTACTTTATGATCTATATTTCAATATTAGCATTATTTAAAAAAAAAAGAAAGTTAAACTAAATTTATTATATATTGTAATATTATTTTTCTTTGTTTTTCTATAAAATAGATTAAAAAGTTGAAATATATATGAGTAGTATAATTAATAAAAAAAAGTTAATATAATAAAGAAAAATATATATAAAGTTGTAATTGTTATTATTTTGATAAATATTATTTTTAAAGAAATTATTTTTAAATTAGAATAATAATATCTTAATGATTTTAGTAAATATCGTTTTTGTATATATTATTATTTTTTGCATTTTTTTTATATTAGTTTTTTATATTTTTACATCTTTTATATTAATTCTTTATATTATTATATTTTTTTTATTATATTTTTCCTATTGTAATATATTAATATATTATATAGACTAATCTATAATAAATATTAGTTTAAATGATTATGATTTATTTTGCTAAATAGATAAAATGATTTATTTATATTTAATCTATTTTTTTGTATCGATCTTGATTTTATTAATATTAATAAGGTTTTTGAGAATAATATAAAGTTTTAATTTTGTTATTATATTAGTAAGGTTTATATTGCTAATAATTCATTTAATCTTTATAATTTCTTTATATTTATATAATTGATGAATAAAGACTAAATCGATTATTAGATGTTTTTTTTAAAGAGTATTAAGTTTGATTAAGCATTTATAAAGTAATTTTAAATTAATATAGATTATAAGAAATGTAAAGTTGGTTATGATTTTTTTGTTAATTAATCAATTTATAATTTTGTTGATATTAGATTTGATTATAATGATAATGTTGAATTTATATTTTATTTTATATAATTTTAAAGTAAAAATGTTTTATATGATTTATTTATATTTAATAAAGGATTAATAAATAATATTTGTATTATTGTTTTTATTAATAAATATTATAATAAAATTGATTTAAAAAAAGAGATTAACATTATTTATAAAATTTATATCGATAAAATAAATTATTTATAATAATTTTATTTTTAAAAAAACAAATATAAAGTTATAATTAGAATTATTAATTTATTATTAAATATATTTATTAAAAATATTTATATTATTTTTAAATAAATTAATAATTTAGATTATATATAATAAATTAAATAATATTTTTAATTAATAAATATTTATAATATACATATTATAAATTTATTAAATAATATATTATTTTTTTAAAAAAATATTTTTTTGAATTTTTATATATAATTGAAAATTAATAAAAAAATGATTTATAAAATAGAATTTGTTATATTATCGTTTTTGAATAAATATAATTATATTATTTTTATTAATATAAATTAAAATATTATTAAATTTAAAAAGAATATTAATTATTAGTTATTTTTATGTTTTTAAAAAATAATCTTTTTTTTGATTTGCATTTTTTTTTATTTATAAATTTTTTATTAATAAAAATAAAAATATTATTAATTTATAATTCAATTATATCTAATTTTTTATTTTTATCAATATAAAATAAGTAATTATTAAATAAAGAAAAAATTATTTCGAGAGTTTTTATATAATAATTGTAATATATAAAATATTAATAATTTCCTAATTTTATAATACTATAAAATAAATATATAATTTTAAAGATTATATTTAATTTAAAATTTGTTTTTAATAAAGATTTAATATAAAATATATAAATCAAAAATGTTTTTGATTGAATATATATTTATAATATATTACAAAGATATAATTAAATATATTAATATATATTTTATAAAATTATAAAATAAAATATGATTTTATAATTAATTTATTAAATAATAAAAAATTTTATTAAAATTGTTTTTTTATTTTCATTATTATAACTTTGAATTACTAATCTAAATTTCTTGAATATTTTTAATATATTTTTATTTTTAATCAAATCAATAAATTTATTACAAAAAATTTAGATGTTTTTTGGTATATCGCTTTTTTTAATAATTTTAAATATATTTTTCTTTAATAAACTATTTATTTCCTTTTTATAAAATAAGCAAAATTAATTTATAATTGATAAAAAATTTATAATAATATATATATTAAAAATATTTTTAGTAATATAATCATTATTATTATTGTTATTAAAATATATTTGATTATATTTTAAGATTTATTTTTAATAAGAAATTTCGATTATTAGTTTTAAATATGAAATTGAAATAGAAACTAGATTAGAAATAAGCTTTTTATTTAATATACAAACGTTTTTTTTTTAATTGAAATGTTTCTAAATTATTAAAGTCTTTATTATTAATTGAATTTAAAATAAAAGTTTTTATTGATAAAAAATCAATTATATTGTTAAATAGTTTATTAAGTATTTTAAGTTTTTTTTTATATAGTTTTATTAAAATGTTTTTGAATTTTTTATTAAAATTGTTTATTTTAATTATATATATTTAATTTTTTATTTTGATAAATTTATATAATCTGTTTTAAATAATTTTTTTTTGGTGAATAAAAACTAAGGATTTGAATTTGAAATTATGTAAATAGAGTATAGATAATTTATTATATTAATATAAAATATTTGTTATTATTTGTTTAATATATTTTTTTTATATTTTATTTATTATTTTATTAATTATAGTAATATATTATAATATAGATAAAATAGAAAAATCGAAAAATGTTAAATAGAGAAATATACTGAATATTAGGAAAATAAAAATAAAGCTATTTAAATTAATAATATTATTAATAATTTTGATAGTTATTTATAGTTTTATATCTTTATTGATTTTTTTAATATTTTCAAATTCTTTAATAATGATTATATATATTTGTTGAATTATTTTATAATAATGTTCAATCATTCCGATAAAATAATAAATTTTAATAAATATATATTTAGTCTTAATTGCAATTATATAAATATTATCGATAAAGTTTTTTTTTATAAAATAAATTTTTTGATTATAAATAATTAATTTAAAAAGACCATTATAAATATTGATCTATATAAAATAAAATGCATTTTATATTATTATTATTAATAAATCTTTAATAAAGTATACAATATTAAACTAAATTATTTCGTTAATAATGTGAAAAATAAAATTATTATTAATATATATTATATTAATTATAATGGTGAAATTGAATTTTATATTGTTATAGAATTTGAATTTGAATTTTTTGGATTTATTAATATAGAACTAATATTTTTTATAATACTTTATAAGCTGTTTTGATTGCTTATGATTAAATTTATTTTTATAATCAATGCGATTAAATAAATTGTATAGTTTCTTGATAAAGGGGTATTCTATTTATTTATAAATATAGTATAATTCGATTTTAAATAAATAGTATTTTTTATCTATATTTAATAATTTTATAATAGATTACTAGAATTCTTGAAAAAAGATTAATTAATTAATAAATATATATTTATAGTATTTAATAATTTTCTATATTTTATTATTGTTTGTATGACTCCGGGGGTATGGAACTATATAATTACGAGTATTAATCAGTATTATATTATTTGTTTAAGGAGTTCAAAAAGAGTGTTGTACGCTATTGAGGATATATATTTTTTTAATGAACATATAATATAAAATTATATATTTGATTATATAGATATTGGTAATTTTTTAAAAACTTAATATTATATATATAAAAAGTTAAAATCTATAAAAAACTATGAATTATCTATATGAGATAAAAGTAAAATAGGCTTTCTTTAGCTTTTTACTATTTTGAAATCTTTATAATTTGTTTATATGCAATATAATATTTTTAAAATCGGATTGGGATAAATATTATTTAAATTGTATATTATCATTATTCTATATTATTATTGTTTTTTATATTATATCTTTTATTATTTTGCCTTATAATAATTATATATAATCTAAATAAATAGAATCGATCACTATTTAGTTATTCTCCGAAAAATAAACAAAGAAAAAAAGAAGAAAAAAAATTAAAATCTTTTTTTATATTTAATTTATTTATTAATCTTTATTAATATTTTATTTATATCGATAAATTTTTTCAATGCTAAGCAAAGCTTTACCTTCATTATTGTGTTTATTAGATTATTATTATTATTGATCTATTATATTTTTGCAATCTTTTTATATTCATATAATTAATGTAGTATTATAATATCAATCATAAATCGTTTTTTGATTGTTATTTTAAATTTAATTAATAGTTAAAATAAGGAATACAAATCAGTATAAATAATTAATAATAAAATATGATTATTAAAGATTTTATTGATTATATTTTTAATAGCGATTGTTATATTAAAACTAAGGATTATTATATAAAATTCTAATGTTGATATGGCTTAAATAATATATTTGTATTTGATTAAAGACTAATATATAATATCCATATTTTTATTTTTATTTATTAATACGATAATATATTCGATTTAGAATGATAAATTAAAATTATTAATATATAAGGTATTAATAAATATATATATATAAAAAGTATTGAAACTAAATAATACAAATCAAAATCTTTTTATAGAGTTTTCTTTTTATTATTATATATATTTATTAAATACTTTTATATCTTTATTGTTTAATTCAATATTCTGTATAGTTTTTGTTAAATTAAATAAAATTTCAAATTAGTAATAGATTGCGATATAAATACTATAAGTGTATTATATAATATACTGTTTTTTTAATATTATATTTTTTTAGAATTTATTGTATATTTTATATATATTAATATTAATATTTTTGATTTGTTCTATATTTTTATATTGAAATTCTTAGTTTATTATAATTATTAAATTTTTTAATAATATTAAATTGTTCTTAAATTTGAATAAGTATATTTTAATTAATTACTTTTATTCTTTATATAAAAATTTAATTTTTTTAAATAGTGTTTTTTTTTATAGACAAATTATTTATTAATAATAATTAAAATATTATTGGTTTATATTATTATAATTTTAAATCTTTATTTTTATATATATAATAAATAAAAATTATATATCAATATCACTATTTTAAATTTTACAATATAATAATTTAAATATATACTAAATTAATAATTTCTTACTTTTAGAATTCTATATAATAATTATATTATATAAAATATAATTCTAAATAGATATTCTATTTTTAAAATTATATATATAAAAATAAAACATACAAATTTTAAATTTATTTATATATATATTTAAATAATATTGTATAAATAAATATTAAATACATTATTACTTTTTATTATTATTATAATAATTATAATTATTAATACTAATCAATAAACTAAACATTATACAATTAAAAATTATATAAATATAATATATTTTTTTATATCATTAAAACCTTATATAATAAACCTCGATTTCTCATATATATTCTCTATATTTAAATATTTAAATTCATTAATCTATTTATATTTAAAGATTTTTATTTTTATCAAAATCTTTTTTTATTTTATTATTTCAAATACATCAATTTTTATTAATTTATCTAATTCTTTTTTTTTTGATTTTATATACATCCCATTTGCTTTTTCTTTATTATATTTAGTCTATCTAATAAAAAAAATCAACCTTTTTATAAAAAAGACATCAACCAAATATACAATATATTTATCATTTAATAATATTGTAAGGTTTAATAATATTTTTTTAAAATTCTTATTTTCTATATATAATTTAAATTATACTTTTTATTATATATCTTATTAAATATACTAATAAAATTAAATCATTATTAATAATAAAATATTAAAACTTTAATCTTTTCTTGATTTACCACGTTTATAAATTATTGATTTAAATAGTTTAAATATTATTGCTTTTAATATTTCTTAAATAACTAATTAATTATTATCGTTGTTTATAAATATAAACAATATATAGTTTTTTGCATATATTATTAATAATATTAATATTAGATTAATAAGTTTTTTATAATATAAATAAATTAATATTAATTATATAATTATAATATAATCATTTATATTAATTTTATAATTCTTACTCTCTATCAATTCAAAAATATAAAATTTTATCTATTTTTTTTTTTTTATTCTAATAATCTTTTTATATATTAGAATTTTTAAATATATCTTTAAATTATATACTATATATATAAATAATTTATTTTATTTTTATAATATATCTTTTATTAATTAAATCGCTTTATATCTATAGATTTTATCGCTCATTTCTTGCAATTTTATTATTTAATTAATAATAATTTTTATTAATAAATCTGATTCTTTTATATATACAAATATATTAAATATTAAAAATGTTAAAACTAATCCATCAAGATTTATTAAATCATTTATAGCCTTTATTATTATCTATAATATTTGTTTTTTTATAAAACCGAATTATTATAATTTGTTTTATAAAATCTTAAATATTTATTATATAATTTTATAATATCGCTTAATTTTATTAATTAATCAATAAAATTTTATAAAAATTATTTTTATTTTAATCATTATAATACTCATATATTTATTAAATTTCTTTACAATAAACTATATATTTATATCAATAATAATATAATTTAAAAATTCTACATAAATATCAATCTATTTAAATCGAATTATATTTTAAACATATCTTATTAATAAATTATTTAAAAATATTGTTATTTAATATTTTATTGCTTTATTAAATATATACAATATCGCTTTTTTATTAATATATATAATATTAATTATAATTATATAATTAAATTGAATATTATCGTTTTTATTATTATTAATCTTAAATTTGAATCTCTTTAATAATTTATTATACATCTAACATTAATTACAATATTTTATCAATCTATCAATCTTATCTTTACTCATATCATTATAACTAACTCGCTCAAATATATTGCATAATCTATAAATAGCTAAATGATCAAAACGCTTATATAAATATTATAATTCTACTTCTATAAAATAATAAATATTATTTAAAATTATTAATTATATAAACACATTATAATTGTATTTTTATAATAAAAGACTATAACCACGCTTTTATATAATAAAAAAATGTTTATTAATTTTATTATAAATAATTTAATTTTTAATATTATTAAAAAATATATCAAGTTTATTTATATTTACTAAATAAAATAAAAATAATATATTTATATAAACAATATAAATCTCAACTTATCTAATCAATAATTCAATTTCATATAATCTAATAGATTTTTCAATATCTTCTTTTTTAAATATAACTTTCACGATTTTTGCCCTATTATAATTAATAATTAAATCGATTAGTTTTTATAATATTTCGAATTATCGCTTATTAATAATTAATATTATTATTATTTCTATATCGATTATAACACTTTAAAACTTATTAAAATCATATTTGCTATTTATAAAAAATATTTTAAAATTATATATGATTTATTTTAATATCGTACTTTTATCAATCTAATCATTATTAAATAGTCTTTTATATATTAATATATACTTAAATACTTTTTTTATAAACCCAATAATTGTTTATAAACTATTAATTAAACTATTTAATATATAATATATTTTTAATATAATTTTATTTAAATATTTTATCTTTATATAAAATGCTTTATAAATCTTTTTAATATTCTTTTTCTTTATTTTTCGTTTTTCTTTATAATATATTAAAAATTGTTTATATATATAATTATTATTATTTTTAATAACTCTTTTTTTATATTTTCTTTAAACTTTTTTTTAATTTGATTTCAAATAATTTATAAAAAAATATTTTTCTTTTTTGCATACTCAATATCGTTTTTTATAAATTAATTTAAAATTTTTTTTATTATATCATTTTTAAATATTAAATTATAATTCAAATCAATTTTAATAATTACTATATTTTTTTTAATTATTATAACTATTTACTTTATTATATTTACTATAATTAAAGCTTTTACTTCGATTTTATAAATTATCTATAAATTCTTTTTCAACATAGTATATATTAATACTATTATTTTATAATTCATTATAAATCTAAATCGCTTTTTTAATTTTTTAAATAAAATCAAAAATATTTATAATTAATTAATAATATATTTAAATATATTATTTGATTTATTAATATAATAAAATTATTTTTTCATAAAAATATAATTGACTTTTTATATTATTTAATAAAATCTTATATAATTACTTTGTTTTTACAAAAAACAGCTTTAAATATTGTTCAAGTTTTTTTTTTTTGATTTTTATTTATAATATTTTTTATTATCAATTTTATTTATTTATTTATTATATTATAATAATATAATTCTCCTTAATATTATATTTTGAATTTTGCAACTAAACCCCTTATTTTTTATAAAAATATAATAAAATTCAATATATAATATTCGAGCATTTTATTTTTAAATATAATTAAAAATATTATTACTATAAATTTGTTTAAAATATTTATATATTATAAAATTAATTTATATATAATTAGTTTATAATCAAAATTATTATTTTCATTATTAAATTTTATTATATTATTATATATTTTATTTAAATTAATCTAATACTAAACTTTTAATATATAATATTAATAATTCTTTTTTTAATAATATTTTTAATTCTTATATTTATCCCTACATGTATATACTTTTCTATCTCTTCATTCTTTTCCCCAATTTCATTTACATTAAAAATCATAATTATTTTAATTATAATCATAATTATTTTGATTATAATTATCTTAATTATTCTAAAATATACAATAATCTTAATTGAATTGATTTCAATCAGATTGATTTCGATCATATTGACTTTAACCAAATTAAAATATATAATTATTTTGATTATAATAATTTTTATTATAATCATTTATATTATAATGATTTTGATTAAATTGATTTTGATTAAATTGATTTTAACTAAAATAGCTTTAATCAAATTAAAATATATAATTATTTTAATTATAATAATTTTTATCATAATTATTTTCATCTTAATAATTTTAATTATTATATAATATATAATTATTAAATAAAATTATATATTAAATAATATAATATATAAAATTATATATTAATATTATTAAAATAATTTTGAATAAATATTTAAAATTAACTTTTATTATAAACTAGATATTCTTTAATAATTTATTAAATTACCTTAATAAATTAACTATTATTTATATAATTAAAATATTTTATTTAATCTGCTTTTCTTTTTTAGTTTGTTTCCTTGTACTTTCTTTTTAATCCTATTCCTACTTCAGATCTTTTATCATTATTTTTATATTATCAAACCTAAATTCTATTGATCGATCTTTATAAATCTTTTTTAAATAAACTTTAATTTATTTAAAGCATAATCTTATATATATTATACTTTATATTATATAAATTATTAATATAAATATATTAACATAAACATTACCCCCTTATAATATTTTTCTTATTACTATTAGATATTTTTTATTTAATATTTAAAATATCTCTATATTTATATCTCTAAATGCTTTTTTAAAGTCTATCTATAAATTTATATCAATAAAGATTTTTAAATTATTGATTATATACTTATCGAATTTATACTTTAAATAACGATTTATTATACATAAATTTTTTATATCATATTCTTTATATTCATTAATAAAATTTAAATCATTTAAAAATGATTTTTTAAATAAATCTTTATAATACTTTTTATTTTATTTAAATTTAAAATTTTGATCATACTCAAAATTACACATATTATTATCCTTTAATTATTATCTTTTTCTAAAATTAAATATAAACTTTTCAAAAATATTATTTACTATATTTTTAAATAAAAAGATTTTTATCTATATTTAAAATATTGAAATTTATATTTATTTAAATATCTTCTATTAATATTATTTTTATAATAGATTTATATATATTAAATTTTTATTAAAATTTCTCGATAATATCTCTAATATTAATTAAAATTTTTCGATTTGATTAAATATTTATCTTAATCATCAAATTATTAATAATAATTCTAAATTTTAAATATTTATATTTATTAGATTATTTTTTTTTTATAATTATTTAAAACTTATATTTATATTCATACTCCTTAACCTCCTTTCTTTCTCCACATCATTTTTGCCCACTATATTACTTATAATATTATAATATAAAATAAAAAAATGTTTTTAATAATATCTTATATCTTTTTATTAAATAATATAATAATTATTATTAAATTCATTTTTATTTAATTTTTTTATTATTATTAAACAAATATCTAATATCAAATTAAAAATTCAATTTAATAAAACTTTTAAATCAAATATAATTATACAATTTATAAAATAAATTTGATATTAAATTAAAACTTGTTTTAATAAAATTTTTAAATCAAATATAATCATTCCAATTTATAAAATAAATATATAATAAACAAATTTACTATAAAATAAAAAAAAAATAAAGTAATTATAAAAAAATATAAAAATATAAAAAAAAGTTTATTAAAAATTTTATAAAAATTTTATAATAAAAATTCTTATATAAATAATTTTATTATTATTTTTATAATTATAATAAAATAATCATTATTATCAACATTTTTATTTATTAAAATATATTTTTAGATAATATAATAAATATTCAAATAATATAATATGATTTATATTTTTATTATTATTTTACTTATAATAAACATTTAAATTTTATAATTTTAAAATCGATTTAAAAATTATTTAATTTATAATAAATATTTAAATTTTATAATATCTAAACTAAAATTGAAAACTATTATTTTTATAATAAATATTTAAATATTATAAAATTCAATTCTTTTCTTTATCAAAAATTAAATAATTTATAAAACCTTTTACCATCAAAAATTATAAAAAATTTTCTATTAATAATAAATAAAAACATTTAAAATTTATCAAAATTAATATTGCATATAAAATAAAAATCTTAATTTATAATATACACATTAATTAATATTTATATAACTCCAAAAATATAAAACTATACAATTATAAATATCAATCAATATTATATTATTTATTCAAAAAATTCAAGAAGAGTATTGTACACTATTAAAAATATATATCTCCTCAACGAACACATGACGTAAGGTCACGTGTTTGACTATACAGACAATTATTAATATGTTAAAATTTATTTTTAATATTATTAAATAAAATTTAAATATAATCTATATTTAGAAGATTTAATAAAAATAGAGTATTGATATTAATAATATAAATGTCAATTATGTTAATTAGGTTGATAATTAAAGTAATTTTAATAAAGAAAATGTTATTAAAGTTGAATTTAAAGTTTATGGCTAAATTTGGAGTCTTTATATCAATTTAAATAAGTTTTTATAGTATTAAAAATTATTTATAATTAATAATTGATTATTTTATAGTGTCAAAATTAATTATTATATTGATAAATTTATATTTATTATAGTGTTTAATTTATAAATAAATTTTAAATTTTTAATTAATTTTGTTAATATAAATATGTAAAATAATTAAATTATTGAATTCTATAATAATATTATTATAATTATTATTTATAATAATATAAAAACTGTATAAAATAATAAATATTTTAATGTTATTATTATTATTATTATTATTAAAATATAATTTTAATTAAAATATTTTAATTTTTTGAATTATATAAATAAAATCATTATTATTATTATATTTGTTTTAAATATATTGATTATAGTTTTTATTAAAACTTTATATATTATTAAAGCTAAATCTCAATTTTATTTTTTGATTGAATTCTTTTTTTGTGGTAATTCATTTTTTAAAGGTATATTTGATTAACTAATATTTTTTTCTTTATAAATATAATATATTTTTTATTTTTAATTATAATAATTATTATTAAATTAAAAAATTTAATTATTAAAATATATATTTTTATTTTAAAGTTATAAATTATTATTATTCTAATTGTTTTTTTAAAATTATTGATTATTAAAGTTTTATTTAATTATATTATTATTTTTTTTTTAAAAGATAATTTATTTTTAAATTTGTTTTTTATATTTTTTTATGTTATAATAAATATATAAATCTTTATAGTTGTAGCAATAAATATTTTAAATAAATTTAAATATCTTTAAAAATATATAAAATAGTTTTAATAAATTATAAAAAATTTTATTATGTAAATAGAATTGCCATATATTTTTAGTAATAAATCGAATTTCATAATATATATTTTATTAAATAAAATTTTATATAATTGTGTAATTAATTTTAATAAATTATTTATAATAATAATATAAAAAATAATTTTAAACTAATTATTATATATATCATGTTTTTATTTTTCACTTTCAAATACCTTCTAAAATTCTTTAATAATTGTTTTTTAATTAATATTTAAATTTCTATATTTAATAATGTTATAATAATACTTTTAAGTATCTTTGTATAATATAAATAAAATATTAAAATATTAATATTGTTTAGATAAACCAACTTATTTATAATTATTTTTATAAATAATTAATTTATATTTAATATTATTTATTTAATCATTATATTTATTATTATTTAATATATATTGTTTTATAAAATTTTTAAACTATTTATTAATATTAAATAAAATAAGATTAATCTTAAAATTTTCAAAATTTGAATAATTGAAAAGATCATTCTCGGGATTGGAATTGGGATTAAAATCGAAATTATTATTATTACTATTTTTTTTTTAATAAATATTGATTTGGGATTAAATTTTTTAAAATTAAATAGTTTTTTAAATATTGTTTGTTTTTTTTACTTGTTTTGTTTATTTTTTTTGTTTTTATTTTTAATTTTATCTTTTTTTTATTTATAGTTTTTCATAAAATTAATAATAAATTTTTTTTTATTTTCTTTTTTTAGATTATTAAATTTTTTAATTATTATAATAAAAATATTTAATTATATATTGAATTGTATATTGCAAATTACTACTCCTATCATTTTTTAAATTTATTTAAACAAAATCTTAAAAATAAATATAAAAATCAAATTGATACTAATATCAAAGTCAATAAAAATATTAATATCAAATTCTTATAAAAATTGCTTAGAAAATTGTAAAATAAAAAAAGAATTTTTAGATTATAATAAAATATTTTAAAATCTAATTTATAAAGTTAGTTTTGAATATTTATAAAATATTATTATTAAAAATATAATAATAAATATATTTTAAAGTTTTAAATTAAATATATAATAAAAAAACTTTATTATCAAAATTATTTTTAAAATTAAATCCATCTTTAAATATTTTGCAAAATTCATTATATTCTTTAAGATCTTAATCAAAAAAAAATAATCTAAAAAAAAAAAGTTTTTTTTTATTATATTGATTCAAAAAAAAAATTAGATAAAAATATTTATATAAATAATTAAAAAAAAATATCATATTTTAATAAAAAAAATGAGTTCTCTATTATTATATAAAGAAAAAAAATTAGAGAAAAAAAAAAAAAAAAAAAAAGAAAATAAATTATTACAAAATAATAAAAGTTTATTTATTTTTAAAAAATATTCCTGAATTTTTATAAATCTTATTAATTTAGAGATAATAATATTTTCAAATAAAAACCAGAGTTTTTTCAATATAATTTCCATAAATCCGAAAATAGTGAATATATAAAAAAAAGTAAAAAAAAAAATAAAAAATAAATAATAAAAAAAATCTCATCATCACTAAGATTTTGAAAATTTAAGGATTTGAAAATATTATAAAAATCGTTAAAAAATGTCTTAAAAAAGTAAAAATTGAAAAGTTTAAAATATTAAGATTGAATTTAAAAAAACTAGGCTAAAAACATATATAATAAACGCAAAAGTTTATAATATTGTTTTAACATCTATATATTTTATTTTAATATTATATATTATTTTTAATCAAAACACTTTATTAATATTTCAAATTCAATTTCAATCTTTTCAAAAATATTTTTATTATTATAATATTGCTTTGATATTTATAATATTTAATCTATATAATATTAATTAATATAGTTTTATTCTAATAAATCATATGATTTATAATATTATAATTTTATATAATATATTTTTATTATTGATTTATCTATAGTATAAATTATCAAATCGTATATATATACGATTGTGGTCATGTGTTTATCATGTATTATTAAGACTTAAATTAAGAAAAAAAAAGTGCTTTTAATCATAAATAAAAAAATGATTCAAATTTAGAAAAAAAAATGAGTTAAAATATTAATTTAATAAATCAATAAGAAAATAGAAAATATAAAATATCAACTCAAAAAGTAATAAAACATGATAGAAATAATTATTTTAATAAATAAAATATATATAATTTTAAACCTTAATCTCTTCAATATAATTAATTTCTTTTTTTACCAATTATTTTTTATATATTTTTAATATAATTATATTTTTAATATTAAAATTATCCATCAATAAAATAAATATTATAATATAATCATTTTTTTTAATTCAATTTAAAAAGTTTTTATTTGAAACCATTATAATTCTAATTTATTACATAATATCAAAGATCGAGTATTAGAATCTAATAATATTATTTATTTTGAGAAATATAAAAACACTTATAAAATTCTTAGAAAAATTTATTAAATGTTAATATTATAATATATAATTGTATAATTCTATTAATATCAAAATTTAAATATTTAAAACATTATTGATTAAGTTATTAATTTTTAAAAAAGTAATAAAATGAGGTTGAAGCATAGTATATCAGGTCTATATCATCATCTACTTAGAATCGCGGTATCCATATACATTTTGTACCCAGTACTTCGTACTACATATTTATCCCTTTACAATACTCGGTCAAATTAAAATTGAAGCACGCGCAAAATAAGCGAATCGCTTCAAAATCGATGATTTTGTATAAATCACCTTTTGCGCCAATGTAAATAAATAAATCAATTATTTATAGAATTATTTAAAATATTAAATATAGATTATTTTTATATTAAAATATCTACTATTAAAATTTAAAGATTAAATAATGATTTTAATATTTATAATATTTATTTAAATATAAAATAAAAATCATATAAAAATACTATAATTTTAAATTAATTTAAATCAAATAAATTATTATATTAAAAAATAATAAAGATATATATAAATATTTAAAAAAAGACTTTTCATTTAATATAAATATTATATATATTAAAAATATATAAAAAATATAATATAATAAAGTTAAAAAAAATATATATAATATTTACAAACACTAAACACCTCTATAACTTCAATTTTTAAAAATCATTAAAATCACTTCAAATTTTTATATATAATAATTTTTATCCTCATAATTACTATATTAAAATATTATTTAATATAATTTTGATTTAAATAAATTATTAAAATTTTTAAAGATTTTAACAAGTTAAAAATACCCTTAAAACTTCGACTTTTCAAGATTATTATATTACATTTTAATATATAATATTTATATTAAATAAAAGCTTTTTTTTTATATATTCATATATATCTTCATTATTTCTTAATATAGTAATTTACTCGATTTAAATCAAATTAAAAATATCATATTTTTATATGATTTTTACTTTATATTTAATTAAATATTATAAATTTTAAAATGATTATTTAACTTTTAAATTTTAATCATAAATATTTAAATATAAAAATAATACAAATTTAAAATTTTAAATAATTCTATAAATAATTGATCGATTTATTTACATCGATATAAAAAGTGTTTTATACAAAATCGTCGATTTTGAGGCGATTCGCTTATTTTGCGCGTGCTTCAATTTTAATTTAACCGAGTAGTAACTTAGATTTCCGAATTTTTGTTTATTTGATCTTTGCAAATTGTGATCAATTCATTCATTCATTCATTCAAGATGACTAGGAAATCAAATACTATACAACAGACTAGTATAATACCCACTTTTACATTATCTGATCGTCTCTAGATATGAACTTGAATAGTAAGATAAGTGTATGCAAGTTGATGACCTCAAGTTGATCATATGAGATTCCTCCAAAAAAAAACAGCTCAATCAATTACTAGCTCGGGAATATCAACATAAGTTAGTGGATCATCTGAGATGCAAGTAAAATGATTCTTAATATTCTTAACGATCGAAATCTCCGAGTGGAGAAATCTTCCAGTGCAATTTGAGCTTCATTCCACTTTCGATGTGGGTTCGGATCATGGAATTAGATATTTTCTCTAGGGACTACATTATAGCTACATAAGAATCGATATTTTTTGCTTTTGCTTTCCCTTTCCCTTTCCATTTTGCTTTGATGTTAATCTAGTGGTTAGCAGTGATCTATAGTTTTCTCATCAGATCACGATGAATGCCTCGATCTTATGATGTTGATATGCAGGTATAAAATGTTTGCATTCCCTCCGGTTAGACGTGATAATGCTTTGTAGAAGTTTCGGATTATTGCTCTTTTGATCGGTTTTAGTAATTGTTGAAAATTAAGTCGTTTACTAGTACCATTATCTTTGCCTCTTTGGTGAACACATTCTCGCATCTCTGATCAGGGGATCGAGTATGGAACTTGGAGAGAGAAATTTACAGGCTTGTCCTAATGATGGTATTCTTCCACCAGGAACACTATACCCATCTCTTAGTGTTCTTGTCAGTCAAAATTCCCTAATCTTGCTTTCGGCACTGTAAGTAATTTTCCTCGTTTCTTCATCCACCAACAAACTAATAAACTAATACCAAACTCACCCAGACCACAACTCCCCTCCATATCCCCAACGATATCTGCACTATAACCAACTTCCTCCTCCCCATCTCCTCCGCCACCAAAACCTGCACTCTCGAATTCCTCTCCCCCTACTACCTCCTCGGTCTGGACTTCAATTTCACGGGATGCGCTCTAAATGTCGCAGCCACGCCCCAAACAACATTCAACACGCAACCTGCACTAGGCCCTCAACCTGCTAATCCGCCGAGTGTGTTAAGAGAGAGTAATAGTTACGTGTTTAATGTCCGCCGGCGTTTTTGTATCCGGAGGGGAGTGATACGTTGGAGGTTAGTGGTATTCTTTGTACAAGAGATAGTTATTTTAATTATTTGATAAGTAAGGATTTGAATAATGTAGGGTGTCCGATTGAGTTGTTTATTACCTACTTAGGGGGATGGAATTGTTGTGGTATGGATATTCGATTCGAGGTGTACGTGAGAGTATCTGGAGAGTGAAGTCTTTTTGCATTCGCAGATTTACTATTACCTTCATACCATTCACATTTTTGGTTTCATTCAGAGTTGTTTTGATTTTAATAACTAGTTCTTTCATCCTATTCTCTTGTCCTTGCTCAGTTTCTAACGATGGGTCACGCTTGACTCACGTGATGCTTGATGTATGCACAGACTTCATTGTCATCTCAAGACCATCCTACATTCTCATTCTGCTAAAATGAAGATACAGGAAACTCATTTCATTATCCTCTTAATGTAAACTCAACGAATTTTTTCCAATCCCGAAAACCACTGAATTATTGTTACCCTTATGTTTATCTGAGATGCTGTGTTTCACCGCTGCCCAATTCCATGTGAAATTTGGGATCGATCAAAACTCCCTCCTCAATCTTTAATTCCAAAAAATATCTATTAAAACAAATCACAGAACAGTATAGGATCCCACACTTCTCCATCCGAAACTTTCGAATTCATCGAACATCAAAAAGCATCTATCTCCACCGATGATCTTATGAAGATCCAGGAATGACTTCAACCCACCGATTATGTGGCTGATTCCAGCGAATTCAAACAACATTTATTGTCCCAAGAGCCGGGTACTGGTTTATGGATTTGTGATACTCCTCAATATCAGCAGTAGCATGATTCCAATGACCACGGAAGTCTTTGCATTATAGGAGTTCCCGGTGCTGGAAGATCTGTCATTGCCGCCTCGATAGTGCAACATCTGCAGCGTTCGGAGGAAGTCCCAGTTTTATATTTCTTCTTCCGTTATATTGTTGAGGCGAATCGACGACCTAGATCTCTTCTCCGCGATTGGTTAGTACAGCTTCTACTCTGAAGTATCAGACTTCAGGCTTCTTTACAGAGTGTAATAAGTTCTGACTTGGAGCATATTTCTGATGAACAATTATGGGAATTCCTATTACTCGGTCTTTTAACTTGTGAGATAGTCTATTGTGTTGTTGATGCATTGGATCAGATGGAGATGATAGAAAATGATCCTTTTTTTCGCCTACTCAATAATTTGGCGACGGTTAGATCACGTGAGGTTGAACTTCTTATGACGAGTTGTCCGAAACAATATTTGCAGCGTGTTTTGCGAGATGCATTGATTGTGCATAGTAGTCTGGAGGATAAATTGGTTGGGAAGGGTATTGCATTGTTTGTGGAATACCGCTTGGAGGGTTTATTCGATGAACTCAACTCGCATTTACGAACTTCGTTGCATTCAACAATTTGTGAAAGATATTCTGGTCTTTTTCTCTATGCTCGATTTCTTTTGGATCGGCTTGTACCAGTTCTACAGGCTCATAAGAAAATTAACATTGAGGAATTAGCTAATACACTTCCCAATGGCATCCAGGAAATGTATAACAATGTGTTATTATAGCAATCAACATCTTTGGGCATCAACACGAAACTCCGAGTTTTCATTCTTGAAATCTTCGTTTTCTCTTCTAGATTACTTCGATTAAATGAACTTGCAAATATCCTGTCATTCTCTTTCCCAGAAACTGATCTACCTGGTGGCGCAAAACTTGTTGCAAAGACTGCTTGGTCACCTCTTCTCGAAATATTGGATGATGAAACAATCCAAGTTATTCACCATTCATTTACCGAATCCCTTTTAGGATACCGAGAGAGCCCATGGGAATGATTCGTTAACTTTTGAATTCCCGATCTTGGATGCTCAAACTTCTCATAAGAATCTCGCGCTGAAATGCTTAGATTATCTGCAATCAGGCGTTCTTCTTCATACTGGCAATTTCAATGAGAAAATCGTCGAACCCAATCCAGACCTACACGAATACGACCTAATGGGTCTTCGGCCTGATGTTTGCCCATGCAATCGTATTCCGGAGATCGAAGAGACATTCGATCACTAATCTGCAAAACTTGAACAACCTTTTCTTGCGTATGCTGTAGAAATTGGACTCATCACGTAAGGAAATATGATATTGAAGACAAATCATTCTTTAATTCTATACTGAATTTCCTAGACCTCAAAAGCCATCATTCTAGGATATAGTTTTCGAGAGAATGGGATCCCGGACATCTCATGAGCTCGGATACACAACTTCTATCTACATTGCATGGTACTGCTTTTACCGATTGGTGAAATTCTCAGCAAGACTTATTCAGGAAGAAAAGAATCTAGATGTTCGTGATGTTTATGAACGTACTACATTACATTGAGCTTGTCGACAAGGCCATCTTGAAATTGTTAAGCTTTTAACAAATCACGAGGCTTCACTGGATCCAGAAAATTCCCAGGGTAGGAAACCAATCCACGAAGCCGCAAATAGGAACGATAGTTGAATTATTTTAGCACCTCTAGAAGCTGGGGTAAATCCCACTACATCCAAAACTCGTCAAAACCACAAAGGAAGATTAACGGGAGGTGAGGTATCAACTATTGGTCATACTGCTATAATGTATATGTGTAATCATGGACATGCCGATACCGATACATAGCGGGTCACTATCTACGTGTCTATGAACCACATGCTGCTTTCTCGCTACGGTAGAAACATCCCGCTGAATATTAAAGCGGGGGATTTTCTCTATGGCGGGAATATCTTGAGAGCGGTGGCGACGTTAATGAGAGGGCTCGACTACTTTACTTTGCGTTTTGATGGAGGGGGATAGCGAGAGGGGGAGGGATGAGTTTTATCATTTATCTATCTGCCTTTTCTGTGCCTTTCCCTGTTGACGTTGATTCGAAAACTGATATTGAGAAATCGGAAAAGGGAGCGGAGATCTAGAAGGGGAAAGGAAAAGTAGATCTGGAAATAAGACATGATGATGGCGAAAACACATTACATTTCATAGCGAAGAGAGAAGACAATACCCCAACTCTTGTTATCAAGAAAGAAAGAAAGAAAGAAAGAAAGAAGGGGAATGCGATCATGATGAGAAATTATTCGAGATGATGGTTGGACTGGGTTTGGATTCATTGGCGGAAGGTAAGAATGGGAGATCTGCGCTGGATGTTGCGGATGCGGTGGGGAAGGGGGGATTTTGGGGTTGTATAAGTAGAGGCAGAAGAGGGGATTTTGGGGTTGGTTTGGTGGGAGGAGGAGAGAGGTAGAGGGAAAGGAAAGGAAGTGGTGAAGAGGAGGGGTGCAGATAAGGATTCGCCTTCTGCAAAACTTTTTAGGGGTATCTAAGTTTGTTGTTGAGATAATCTGAGGAATATGACAGTAGATATTAAGATGTCAGAAATTCATGACTCGGTATCCCTATCAGATGATCTTAAAGTAGAAAGTTGATGCACTACATTCAAGCTTATACATAGCATCAACCTTGAATGAATCTTCTTCACATCCACATTCATTTATTCTCAGCAATGCATCATCTTTTTACATTCATTGATTCCAAAGATTCCTCTTATTATCTCAAAGCGGATGCATTCATTTCTAGCACTATTCTTGAGTTTGCATATTGGTTATCTAGGGTCTAGTTACTTCATGTGGTGTTTTTATCTAATGATATTAGAACAATCCTTCAGATTTTCCGAGATTGGGATAACGAATATATTTTTTCATTAATCAGTTCTCTGAACTGAAAAGGAAATTCCAAATAATGAAAGGGGGTTGTAAATCTATATATTCCCCCAAGCACCCTTAGCTGACTCTAAAATCATACGGAATGTCAGAGATGACTAACATGACAATTGTGGTCACCGCTGATGCAGCTCCTATTGATCATGAAGTTCCACACATTTTTGGAAACCCTCCCGATGCAACTCCACTAGTGCCCTTCTCTTTCTTTCTTTCTTTCCAAGATTATTTCTACCCAAGTATATCTTCATCTTATCATTAACACCAAAATCCGATTCCAATTCCAAGTCCTCTCTATCTCATTCCTCTTCTGGTGTTATACCTGGGCCCCTGAGTGAAACTTGCAAAATTTGATTGGTTGCTCTGCCGTCTCAAAGATAGAACATGCTATTGCTCATTAATACCTATACAGTCCATTTGCTCCAATTGATACCGATAGTCAATGTTCTCGCCTCGCCCTGTAAGTTGATCGGTTGAACCTCCGCTTTAGATTCTGAATCTCTGTTCGGTCAAGTCGTTTTGGTAGTTGGAGAATATATGTATAGTCAATCAAGGTGACTTTTTTCGTTGCGTGCGATAGCGATTGTGACTGTGACGGATCTGAAATGAGAAGTTCGTAGGTAGGTAGGTAGAGAATGTATATTGGTTCGACGTCTGGAGAAAGATATCTGCCTGATAGTTCTTGTAGTGATTGAGGTGGGCTGAAGAGACCTTTTATCGATATTAGTAAAATGTGAATGGAGTGTGGAAAGTGATGATAGAATAGACATACTGCAAACAATGAGGGTCTCATACCGGCGCAACATAAAAAAGGCTGCTTCGAGGGCAAGGGAAAGACTTCGTGCACATACTGGTATGACTGCAGATGTGCTGTATGGTTTATATATTTCGGGTTCCTGTTTAGCTAAGCTAATTATGACGTCCTTTTCCCTTAAAGCCCTGCCGTGTGTCAATTCTCCCTTAAGGTTAATTGATATCCTTTATCCGGTAGTGTGTTTTGATATGATTACTGAGTATTATCTGGGTAATTCCTTGTAGTTCTCGACGCGACGAGAAAGTCTGACTGTGACCAGGGCCCGGCATCATGTTTCCGGTGCAAGTAGATTTCTGAATATATGCGAAGACTGCCGGTAGAGGATTGAGAATAACCTTTGGTGAGAAACGAACTGACGGAGTTGATTTGGGTTGTTTTGGCTGTAATTTATGAGTATGGGGGTGTATGGAACTATTTAAAGAAAGAAATATCGTTGCGGCAGACTATTAAGGTGGAATTTATATACAAACTGTAGCTCTTAGATACCCACAGTTAGCAATTGAACGAGTAGTAAAATATACAGAGATAGTTAGGTGATGCTTTAGAATTGGGTCGGCCTAGGGGAGATGGTATAACGTAGAATAATTACTTTACTGTATGATGAGATCCTGTAAGCGGGGTCGCCAGAGTCGTACAGATGGTTTCTGGGGAAGGAAGCTTATCAATGTTTCCAATCGGATTCTCTAATATTCATTAGACTTAGCCATCGAATTTGATATTTTATGAATCATCCACTCTACAGGTTTTGGCAAACAACAAGGCTGGACTACCTACAATTCTACGGCCCGGTTGTAGTCCAATCTTGTAAACCTTTTGCCTTATTAACCCGAAGATCGTACGTCTTATGGATGGTTGTAAGTCTTTTAGATTGGCTGTAGCTCTGCCCAGGTGATTATTGCGTGATCAGCTCTTGTTTAGTGCCAGGTTGCGGAATAAAATCAGATATTCCGGCTCACTAGTACTTATCACAGCTATCTACCTCTTCCAATCTTTTACTTCAAGTTCTTTTGATACTATTAACTAATAGTCAACAACAATCTTTCGAATTCCCACCGGTATTTTTGTAAACTCTTTTACTTTCGTCCTCGACATGAAGCAATACTCAATCTCACGAACTAATGATGGCAGATAACCTAGCAACAGAGCCCTTACCTTCTCAAAATTGCGATAGTACTTCGAATCAGAGAAGGTGATTCTTATTTCCTTAAGGTAGATGACTTAGCAGCACCCTTCCTTTCATGAATCTGAGATATCATTGCGATGGCAAGAAGGTGATCTTAAACTACTTAGATGGGCAGTCTTGCTCTGCATGTGCGAATGCAAATACTCGATCTCTTGGGCAATTGTGATGCTACAAGCTAACATCAGTCTACCAGAGCTTACTTTATCTCAGATTTATACTAATATTGGGACGTAGGGAAACCTATATCCATGTTGAAGTTCAGTTTCACATTCGACTACAAGTCTGCGTCGAGAACTCAAATACCTTCGACTGATCGCACACATACACCTTCTATCAACAAAGACAGGAACGAACTCGAAAAAAGAAGCTAGATTCCTCGTTCTTCTTCTCTACCTAGCCAAAGCAATACATGGGTATCGCGCATGCGACCTGCATCTCTAGGAACAGAAATGGATTTTCAGTGTCGCATTGTTATTTGGGAGATTTGGATTATGTCAAGAACTACCTAGCCATATAATGGACCCTAGAATCACACTAGAGTCGATCGATGCTTCTGTGACAGATTACAACTTCTGCCACATAAGAATTGATCGACTATTATGTGCTACTAGGGTCTATGCATACATGCGGAGGTTGGTGTATGACAACTGCCGAAGAACAAGGATGAACATAAATCGTGGTATGATTGAGACTTTGAATGGTCTATGGTGTTAAAAGATTCTGATGATGATAGAGAGCCGGTTCTCGCCAATTGAACTCGAGAGTAATGGCAAGAAGACTTTTCATCTCAGCGTGGCATTTGCTTGTAGTCAAGGGCTCATATCCACTCAAATGGCCGCTTCATTGTCTTGTAAAAACGTAGTGCTTATTTGACTCACACTCTGATAGCTGTTTCGATCAATACTGTCAGGTGACAGTGTGCCTAATCCATGTGGCGGATCTCAACTAGTGTTGTTGCATGAGAATGAACGTTTGACTCGGCCGCAGATTGCTGTTTTCAATAAGACTAGTTCAGTGGCAGATGGCATCTGATTGCAATCTGTAGGGTGGAACTAATAAATAACGTCCTGCGGAATTGTATCTTTCATTCCCATTCAGATTGCAGGTTAAAACAAATTTTGATCTGCAGAGAAATACATTGAACACGAATATAAGTATTTCAACACCGAATATAGAAACATTAACTTTATTTATGTTGAGTTCTAGATCAAAGATTATCCAGACATTCACACAGATAGCATTGATGAACTACTTTCTCGAGCTTTAAACGTATCTGTCTATTCTCTACTGCGAGTTATAGCATAGCTCATAACATGACACCAACTATGGCTGCAAAGACAAAACAGGAAGCCAGTGAAGTTGGCGCTAGATTTGAGCGTGGGAATAGAAAACTCTACTGCCACTTCTCTGTGCCAAAATGCAAATTGATCTTGTTACTTCTAGAGACACTTCCCAAGTGAGGAAGATCTCTGCAAACAACAGATATATGGCTGTTTTTGTGAAAAAAAGAAAGTTATCATTAACTGTTCAGAGTGCTCCTTGAGCAAGTGGATAGTCATTCGATAGTTTGTGGACTATACTGCTTGGGTCAGGTTGAGTTTTGAAGTTTGTTTATCATTTTAATCTTGATCGATGCTTCCTGTTCCAGAATGTGAATTTGTTTTACTTTCATCGCTTCTTCGTTAAGGAAGTTACATGATCTAATGTGGCTTCTAAATTGGCATTTGTTTAGTACTGCCAATGTACATCCCTAGCATCTAGTGTTTGATGTGATAAAACTGTGTTTGTTCAAGAATGCAACCATCTAGAACTCACTCAGTGTTGTGTTGAACCATGTATGCGTACTCCAAACATCTGAATCTATGAATGAATCCCTCCCTAGGTCATCAAGTACCAACCAGCATCAAGAATACAATATAAGGCAAGCACCAGTAAAGTCTCAGTGATGAGATTCTATCTTGTCTTGTTTCTATTCGCTGTTGTATCACCAGTCACTGTTGGTTATAGACCGGTGATCTTCTGTTTCTCCCAATGTGCCTGCGAAGAAAGGGACCGAACATATTTGGAGATCGTGTTATAAGGAAGGTTCATTGTACAGCATAATCGCTTAGATAAGGGGTCGGGAGGTGTGTATGTAAGAGGAGTCATTCGAAAGAGATTGATTTGTTCATCTGCTGAATTTTTGTTAGCTTCTTGTTTTGTCAAATCAAAGGTTACATCGAATCTCCGAATCCCGCGATGGTTGTCATACTATCCCTATATATATTTGGCCGTTGTCTGCTTGTGCGTGTTACGCGGTTGAAGCTACCAGTGATGGATGTCGTTGCGATATCTACTCGGTCACAGAGTTGTCCACGAGCCAAAATTCTCAAGTCAGAGTATGAGCTCCGAATCCTAACTGCTTTTGGTTTCTCAAAGAGGATCTCTAATGTTTGAGATAGATTAGCTTTCAGAGGAGTATCAATGGTGTATTGGTCTGTTCCAAAAGTTCTTTGATCTCGACAAATGATTTGTTTATCGTCAAGGAAGTCTTTTTGTTGGATCTCGGATATTTTTGATACCTTTTCTTTCTCTGGGCAGCTTCAATATATTCCAAACCCTTTAAGTGGTATCGCTAGACAGCTCAAGAGACATAAAAGCATCTACGATCATGGAGTCTGTATGTTCCTACTGCTTTGATGTTGTTTTGATATGAGGATGGGATATAGCTAGAGTTAGATGCTACAAAAATTTGAAGTCAATCATCGGACGATATTGGAGAGAAAAATTGGCAATTTCCCAGCTTAGTAACAAATTGGAGGCTATTTAGAATTCTGCTTGCTGGGACGACCTCATCAAAACAACACCAATACCACCCACCTCAAGAGAATTTTCATCGTGCATCTCCTGTTAAACAAAAAAACATCCAGTTAAGTTTAATCATTTCTTATGAATCGTTGATCTATCATCCTCGATCTATCTGGCCTTCATCCTCCATTAGTTCCGCATCATTTCATTCATATAAATATTTACTAACAGATAATGGGTGGCCACAGAGAAAAAACCATACAAAATGTCGAACACCATCCCCACCGCCGCCAACACTAATGGCATCGAAAATCATCAGCATTGCCAACTTTGTGTTTTTGTGACTGGTCATGTTGGGCAGCTCCGGGCCCATTACATGGAGCAACACTATACAATCACGGAAGAATTTCAAGAGGGGATTGATTCTGGCGAACTAGTTACTTTTCCCAACTTCCACGGCGAAGACGAAGATGATGACGATGATGATGAAGAAGCTTTTGATGCTGAGGAGGGTGAGGGAGATGACGACGAGGAGGAAGTGGAAGAGGAAGAAGAGGAGGAGGAGGAGGAGGAGGAGGAGGAGGAGGAGAAGGAGGAGGAGAAAGGAACAAATGAGGCTCTTTTTTAAATTGTTTTGAGTCTTATTTGATTATTCTTCTTGGGGTGCAATAGGCGCTCGTTTAGATTGATCGATGATTTGGGTACTGCCGTGCGTGTTCTGCAGCGGAAAGCGTCTTTTGTGTCTGGGGAGGATTTAGGAGAGGCACCAAGTTTTTACTCATATCTCCTAAGCTGGATAGGGAAATCAAAGCTATTCAAATTCGTGAAGTTCATTATCCCCGCTGCTTTGATGCGATATTGACATGACGATGATATGTTATGATTGCTGACTAATCACTATTGTCGGTAAAATTACCCCACAACTTCGGTGATCTTAAAATAAACACGACTGATCAAGTGCGATAACCCCAATCTCAATCCTTCTGTAAGTACTCGCCATAAATATAAACGCAATAACTAACTTAAAGCACTATAAAGAACTCTATACAATGATACCAATAATTACATTCTTATAATTCCAAGAATACCATAAATCGTCGTTCGCACCAAAAAGGTGTCGTGTCCTCATCCCCTGCCACCATGACAACCCCCCTTCTTGGGCTCCTCCCTCTAGGAGTGATTGCTATTACCAGCAAATCATCACTTCTTAATCTCCAAGGTCTTGATAGAAAGATTACATTTTTGGTCTTCATCTGCGTCTATGTTCTTGCCAGCTTTTGGGAACGCCAAGTCACTAAGATTGTTCCTGCACCATATTTAGTATGCTCCCCCTGCCTTCTTCTCTGGCCGCTTTTCGCATCTCAAATTCATGTCATGTTCTGATACTTTATTAGGATGAGGTATTCCATATACCTCAAGCTCAGGCTTATTGTAGAGGGGATTGGCTGGTTTGGGATCCAAAACTTACTACACCACCTGGCTTGTAAGTGCCTATACCCTGCAGACCCCGACTCTTACTTATCAAATGGACTAGATACATCTTCTCAACTATTTATGCCAAACTCAACGGCTATACATATTGTACACCTCACCTACTACGATTCTTCAATGTATTAACCCTCATGGTAACAATGTCCCTGGCAAGCGACTGTCGCAGTCTGATTCTCCAATCCCGACTCTCACGTTCACAACCCTCACAATCCCAATCTCAAATCCAATCCTCCTCCTCATCATCATCACCAACGCAAATACAAACCCAAAAATCCCTCTCAGTAAACACCGTCCATACCTCCCTAAACATAACCCTATTCCCCCCGCTCTTCTTCTTCTCCGCTCTCTACTACACCGATATCCTCTCTGTCCTCCTTACTCTACAAACCTACAAATGTTTCCTATCCCGACAATCCGGCATCTGGATCTACATCTGGGGATTTATATCTTTGACGATGAGACAGACGAATATTTTCTGGACGGCTGTGTTTTTGGGAGGCTTGGAGGTCGTTAGGGAAGGGAAGAATCCGTGGGGGTCGGAGTCGGTGGGAGAGAGGGCGAGGGGGTTGGATATGAGGGGGTGGTTAGAGATGAGGTTGGGGGAGGTTAAGAAGGGGTGGGTTTTTGATGTGGAGTTGGGGAGGGCGTGTTTGGAAGGTTAGTTCTTATTTCACATCTTGTTATGTTCTGTTCTTACATTCTTTCTGCCTTGAATTTTTCTACCCTATCCTATTTTTTTCGTTCTTTCTCCCCCTGTTTCCCCTTCTCTTATATTACCCTGCCATGTAAAATAAATCAACAACTAACATCTCACACCCCAAAAATCTAGATCTTCTCCTCACTCCCCTAACTCTCCTCCCCACCACGATCCTCCACCTCCCGCGAATCCTCCCCCGTCTCGCCCCCCAAATAACTCTCCTCCTCACCTTCTTCACCCTCGTCTACCTAAACGGCGGCGTCGTCCTCGGCGACAAACAAAACCACATCGCCACCATCCACCTCCCCCAACTCTTCTACTTCTTCCCCTTCTTAACTTTCTTCCTCTTTCCTCTTCTGCTCCCCTCTTTGTTCTCCTTATTCCAGCTCCCCTCTCTCCTCCTCGCCTATATTCGCGCGCCTGCGAAATCCTTACGCCCGTTTTTTATTTGCGTGCTGGGTTGTGCGGTTTTAGCAGGGATGGGCATGGTGGTGAGGTATAATACTATTATTCATCCGTTTACTCTGGCGGATAATAGACACTATATGTTCTACGTATTCCGGTATACGATTCTCAGACATCCGGTTATTAGGTATCTAGGGATACCGATTTATATGGGATGTTTTTGGTTGGTTTATGATTCTTTGGCTGGGGTTTCGACTTTCTCATCAGCCTTATATTCTACTTCCTCCTCTTCATCGCCATCTTCTTCTTCCTCGGCGAAAAATTCCAATCTTCAATTAGATAAGAAATCTACGAACAAACCTTCTCATTCTCAATCAATATCAAGGATGCAGATGACGACAGAATCTTCATACCTCCTAATCTACCTCCTAACAACAACCCTCTCACTTATCACAGCGCCATTGGTAGAACCTCGATATTTTATCCTCCCATTTATTTTCGCACGGTTACATTTCCCATCTCCTTCTCCTTCTACTTTATCCCAAAAAACCCCACCTCCCACCTCATCACCCTCCCAAACCAACCAC